>PNEQ01003904.1:0-35465 GCA_003012365.1 Medauroidea extradentata
TTTTTGACCCGGACTAGTGCGGGATTATCGTCGGACTAATTTTTGTCTTATTCATAGACGCGGACTATATCTAGTCCGACGTTACTTGGCATTTATGAATAAGGTAACACTTGGTCCGGACTATAGGACCAACCCTGGACTAACTGGCACAAGATGATCTCAGGATCATCTCGGAACTATCTCACGACTATGAATAAGGTCCTCAGAGTACAACTCCCTCTTACCTGGGTCAACATTATTCCAACTCCAGGGCACGGTCGTAGAAGAACAGGTCTGGACACTCACCTAGATATTTGACCCCCTTGTTGTTTGGCTGTAGTTCACCAAGTTACCGAGAATATTGTGTTTTTTTAGCGCTGATGTTACGGCGGTCGGACTAAACTCCGCCCACTTCCTTTCCGCTAAGATAAACAATTTATCAAAACGTATTTTTTTATCAATTTATGAAATACTTTCTTCATTCACAAATTTAAGAAAAGGCTCTAGCAATCTTTATTTAATTGATAAATTTAACAATGGAAAAAAGTGGGCGGAGTTTGAATCCGACCGCCCGGAAAACAGCGCCAAAAAGTACGACATTCTCGGTAACTTGACGAACTACAGCCAAACAACAAGGGGGTCAAGCAAAATACATTGTTAGATAGGCGAGTGTCCAGACCTGTTCTTCTACGACCGTGCTCCAGGGAGACGCGAGAGACGCTGGGTCAAATGCGAGTAAAACAAACCTGTTATAAGCGCCACTCGTTCAGCATCCAACGACTGAGTATATCAAGTCACGTGACCACCGCAATCGACCCAGTACGTTTCCGTAAGCACCTCTTGAGGCCATGATAATTCCGACCGATTTACTCGCTATCGAATGGATCTGTAATAGTTTCCGTAAGTGCTTTTGGTTGTGGTTGGTTCATTTGCTCCTGGCGGTAGTGTTTAATTTGAGTTGTGTTTGTTTATCCTCAAATTTGTTTGAAACCGTTACGCAAGCGGAAGTGTATTATTTTATTAGATACTGTCTGGTAGGTAATAATGTAAGCATTGTTTTAACCAGGACGTCACCTCTGGTAATAACACCATTTCAATTTATCACGTGCATACGCACGTAAATTTATATATATCAGTGAGCGACTCCAACTCATCTGTTGTGCAAGTATGGAGGCTAATAAATTGAATTGAAGATTTTGGTCAGCGCGGTCGAGAGGTGACAGATGAATAGGTATGGAGCAGCGCCGGAATGAAAGGGCGGGGAAACGGGAAATCCTCGAGAAAACCCGCCGACCAGCGGCATCGTTCGGCATGATTAATAATAATAATAATAATAATAATAGATCCTTGCAAATGGGCTATCGCCCGGTGCCAAGTCCACATCCTCCCACTCACTCTCCCTCCAGACCCCTTCTGAACTGCCTCACACTCTCGACCCTTACCACATGCGAAAATCCGGGGACCAACCCCACCGGGAATCGAACCCGGATTGCCTTGGTGGGAGACGGATGGTGTACTGTCAGAGTACTCTCACTATTTTGAATATATAATATATAATATATAATATAATATTTCTAGTATTTAAAATTAATGTATATTATAACTTACAAATTTTTCAACGCATGTATGCTTCAAAGTTTCATGCTTGTTCTGTTATTGTTTAGTATTTTATTATTCGTATAACTTAGTTAATTTGTATAACACGATTTCTCTATCTTCTCTTCACTCATCTTGGCAGCCATTCTCTGCGACTCCTCATTTCTGTATTTTTTCACTTTCCAATCACACACTAAAATAAACAAGACGTGACAAAACTAACGTGGTGCCAATCATGTCGCACTAGGCAACATTTCCCTTTGTTTCAACACACTTAACGGGATCTGTGGTACCTAATTTTTTTTCCGGTGGAGGGACAAAAAATTAACTGTCCTCTTGGGAATGCAAAGTATCAATGAGTGGATAGGTGTGATAATTACTGTTTGATACAATTTTATTGGGATCAAAAATTGTAAAATAAAACCTATCCACTCTTTTACTTTCCTACGAATTCTACATTATTAATTTCCACAATTATATCCTCCTTAAAATTCACATTCTATATTTTACTGTTTTTTGGTATCACGTAGTAACAAAGATATCAATGTACTGGGATTGAATTGTAAACTAAAACCCATCAGCTGTTTGTTATTTTGCGTTACCAGATGCAATTTATAGGTTATAACAATTACTTTGCCAAAAAGTTTCCCTACTAAGTATATTTTATCATCGATACCAACATCTGGAATTGAATAGTAAAACAAAACCTGTCCACTCTTTCTTTCTTTGCAATACAACTTTCAAATAATCCTTTTATATATGTGTATCACTGTAAAGATAGGACATCGACATCACAGACATTATCACAATATTGTATAAAATAAATGCAACACAAAATACAGTATTATTTGACCTCAGATGATTTACCTTATGACAGCAATATCCATTCCATTCCAGAAGCACGAATCCAAAATTGCACATTACGAATATGGTTGCCACAGCAGTGTAACCCAAAAAGAGGACACATACTTGTTCAAAGCATTAAAAAAGAGGACACTTAAAAAACACACTCTTAGTACACCATAAAATTTTTTTTATGTAAATGTATAAATTATTTACTTTATTATCTGTTAGTTTAGTAGAGTAAATGCTGAAAAAGTAAACATAATTTCTAGAAATAAACCCCGAGTATGTTAGCACTACAAAATAAAACAGATTAAAATAGTCTTCAACATAGGCTGAGAATTGCACTTTCTGAAAACCATTGACAAAAGTAAACATATGTATAACAAACGAACAACGTAATAATTTCCAAAGCAAAGAAGTTGCACATAAGCGCGAGGCATGTCGGTTCCGTCCCTAAACATTTCGTGACACAGAGACCATATAAAAAGTACGTTTTGGCTCTCTGTTCTTGAAAAAGAGGGCATTTGGCCCATTTTTTGTAAAACCCGGCCGGACAGTTTACGAGGCTTTGGAAAGAGGACATGTCTGGGTAAAAGAGGACGTCTGGTAACCCTAATTACGAGGCTATTGTTCAGTTACACAATCCAAAACTAACATGACTTTACACAAAACTCCATATGATAACAGTTGAAACAAGCAAACAATTGTAACCAACACTTCACTAATTTGCATGGTATTATTTCACATAGCAATACTACAGTTTCCAGCAATCTCGATCAGTGACAGTGAACCAACAAGCCAAGCACTCTCGACCTTACAAAACTGTTGTTCGAGACTGTTCAGTTATCTTTCATTCTTTCATCTCCTGTTACAAACACGAACACATGCTCAGATGATCATTATACATCAAAATAATGAACTTCTCCGTTTAAAGTTACCTTTAACACTCAATTTCCACTTTTAAAATTAGTAATTTCCCCTCGTGTGTGTGTATCTCTCTCTCTCCCCCCCCCTCTCTCTCTCTCCCCCCCCCTCTCCCTCCCTCCATCCTTCTTCCCCCTCCATCCCTCTTCCCCCTCCATCCCTCTTCCCCCTTCCCCCACTCCACAGAACCCTTTTATAACAACCTTTTCCTCAAGAAGTGGGGGTTTTAAAATAAGGGTTATACTGTACAATTAATGGTATTTATTCCCATTTTCAACTTATTTCATTATACTTAAGTATCAATTACTTGCCGTATAAAATTCTATTTTATTATCATTTTGTTTTCCTCTGCATAATTTATTTCTACTTTCTTCTCTCAGAAACTGCCCCTCTAAGTTACCGTACCCATCACCACTTGTAACACACATGACATAGATGTAAACATACACCTTATGATCTAATAGCAATAAGCACCCTACTTTTCTATATGGTTCCCACTTTGTTGCTGTGTACTCTAACGTCAGTCACGGGTACTGTTAAACATATTAAACTAGAGTCGCAATAACCAGACGAACTCGACACTAACATATTTAGCACAACAAACGGCTTGTGTGTTACAAGCATTCATAATAACAAGACTAGTTGAAGCTAAGCGAGATGGTAGAATATAACGATAGAATGATTTTTGCAGACAGTGAATATAGGTGGGCTAAGTTTACAAACTTCAGAAAAATATGGGAATGGACGAGCAGGTGGAATAATGGTGTGTTTAAGGCAGAGTTCTATAAAATGTATTAACAAAGAAATAGAGGGGATGGAAATCAAAGTTAGTGGGTGCGGCATGGATGTAAACCCAAACTGTTCAAACAAAAGATAAAAACGTATTTGCTACCTATCATGTATTTTATTCTGAAGATGAATTTTTGCTTCTTTTGACTGCTAGTAATGAATGGCACCAATATGGTTTTAATTTGTAGCTATACAGTAGGCCTAAAGCCTTGTTATAAAGAGTGTTGTTTATACTAACACCTTCGCTGCAGTGGCGGCTCATGGGTTGTCGGCAGGGAGGGCACAAGTTGCCGAGAACAGCACACTCGTGTGAACATGCTGCCATATACCAATGGCCGTGAAGTATCTACTGGTTATTTATTGTGTTGTGAACAGTCAGTAAAAAGCGGCACCTACATACCAGCCTGTCAGTGGCTGTAGCGTCAACTAGCGTACAACACTACAGCCTGTCAGTGGCTGTAGCGTCAACTAGCGTACAACACTATACAGTTCTATGCAACTTGTGCGCTCCATGGCAACAACCTACGAGCTGCCACTACTTCGCTGTAACAATAACTTTTATGTGAATCATCTCTCTATAATACAGGTAAATTGTCTGGATATAACACAACTCGTGTACAAAGACAGTTTTGTGTTAGCCATTCGGAATTGTTACAGTGAGGTTCCACTGTACTGGCATTTGAATTAGATTTTTTTATGAGGTATATAATAGTAATTGTATTTCTGTTTACGAACACATCCAAAGAATCTGTAAAGATCACAGTATTTCTATTTATAATGCCAGATCTTGTTTATATTTGTATTGAACGTGTAGTTTAAATTTTTATATTTACTTTGACTTACTCCCTGTCATAACTGTCTTTTAGACAATGAAGATGATTTTTAGAGTGTGAAATAAGTAAATAAATATTAATTGACTGGCAGTATTTGCCACTAGGACAAGGGTCGCAGACTGTTAAGTTGGTCAAGGAGAGGGTTAACAGGATTGTCGCAGCAGGTGACTAATATGCTAGGAGGGGATTGGCGTGATGGTGCAGAGAATGGCATCACTATTGTTCAGTAGATTATTACTGCAGAGTCAGTGGAAATTCCTACAACAAGGATTGAGAGTGGTGAAGGTCAGTGCTTGATGTGTTGTTGATCAGGCCAGGGAATTTGTTAGTTGGTGCGGTAGTCCTGGATGGAATTGGTGATGATGACATTCCTATTGTGGAGTTAAGGCTGGGGGAGATCAGGGTAGGGAAAATAAAGGTAGGATGGTTTGGCAGTATGAGCATTGTAGCTATAAGGGCACAGAAACATTCTAAGGGATAGTTTTGAAAAGTGGGCTAGTTACACATGAATAGATCATTTGAGAGAATTTATAAATACATATAAATAATATTTTGCATGGGAGAAATTTGTTCCTCAGAAAGAGGGGCTAGTGTGTGTCTTATTGTGGGTAAGAATCATCAGATTAAAGAGGAAATATAGGTGATTGCATGCTGTAGCTGCACATATTTAAAACTTTGCTATGCCACGTATGTTTTATTCTATTTCCAATGCCTGTGAACACCCGCTGGAACACATGGTTCAGAGCAGTGTTTTATTTGGCAGAATAATTTATTTACTTATTTAGCATCATTCCGTTGAACCTGCTTATGTGGCTCGGGAGCCACAGGGCTATGGAATTGTCAAGTATTTACATCAATTTACAAAATATACATGTAGGATACAAAATTATACAAAGGTTAACAAATTTTACAAATATTGCAAATGCAGCATTACAATTGCGACTAACAAATTTAATATTTCAGTCGTTAGATAAGATGTTCACAATAGAGAACAACGTTATTATAATGTAATATTGCAATTGTAACAACTTCAGTCCAAGGGTCGTATCTATAAACGGCTTTCGAACGACAACCAACTGCTATCCCCATAGAGAAAGCGTTGGTGAGCAGTTGGTTGTCATTCAAAACCCGTTTATAGATACGGCCACTAATCTACAATCATTATGTAGGAGTATGTCCGATGTATTCATTTATTTACTCATTATTATAGAACACTTAGTTGACATTCTAAATTTCTTGAAGCTTGATGAAATGAAAACTATCAACAATAGTGGTATTCGCTCTGTAGCTGGTCTTTTGGAAGGAGATGTGGCAACGTTCTAGCTCAGTACATATTTGTGAAAACCCATTCAGCTGATATTGTGAACCTTCTCGCAAAGCTTGAAGGTTCGCAGTACCCGACAGAACATTTCTGTTGTGGACATTTGAGTGATTTATTGAAATGCTTTGAAGGCACATCAAAACGTGTATTTGACTCCCCTTTTGAAACTTTATTGCCGTCAAAATCATCTCTTACGACAAGTGACAAAAGCATAAGTGAAACACAAATGTCAGAACTCATCAGCTCTTGCAATGACCAAACTTCAAAGTCTGACGAACAGTGATCCAAGTGTACACTTCTTCAAGTCTATTAGCAAACTGTTTTTACTGTGTGAAAATGTATTTTGCCAGTTTTTGACAACATCCCTGCATTTAATGGTGTGGCTACTTTAATTCGGTACAAGGGCTATGAATTCCTGAAAGAAGCTGTTCCGGATGCTGTCAGACAATAAAATGAACCGGAGGTAGCAAAATTGCTGATGGCTTTGGAAGTGGAACATTAAGTATTCGCACAAGCAGCACTCAAGGCCGTTTGGCTGCCCACCAACAATGTTGACACTGAACGTCTTCTTAGCCACTACAAGTTAGTGGTTACTGACAGGAGACAACATTTGAAAGGAGAGAACATTGAAACATATACTGAGCCCTCTTTTGATAACTATTTTTTAGTATTTTCAAGTAGATGAAACAATGGCAATATTTACGTAGCTTGTGAAATGGTCAACTATAAGCTGTTTGTGTTGTTTTGTAGTCATCGTTTTAATTTTGTAACTTATTTACAATTTGTTTATCGTAACAATTTATTCTGAAAACACAAAAAATGGTAAATTTCATACAAAAATTACACCTGTTTTCAATATAGGCCTAAATAATGTCTATTTTCAAGAAAAGAAACACCAGTAAACAAAATACTTTTCATACGTCTCTAGTTATACGGGAATGCAGAATTGCATTATTTTGTGACCGGAATGCTGAAGTTGGCACAGCTTTATGTGTTACTTTTCTTAAGGGTACAACTTTACTTGTGATAGATGTAGCTGCTTACATAGTCCACTTATCATGTAATCATACATGTCACATATGCTACAGTCCCAACTTTACAATGCATTATTCCAAGTACAGAAAATATCAGTCTAATTTTGTTACTATACCTATCTCCTGACCTAGAAGCTCTGAATGTTTAACAACTTTTAGAAATTAATTTATCTAAAGCCGTTAATAGCACAACCATTAAATACAACTAAACAAAAAATGTCAGGTTTATGTAAGGTGATAGCGTTAAATGCAAAGAGTTCCAACATTGTACAAACTAAGATGAACTCAATAGACCGCTTACAGAATGCTCATTACAGTCTTGAAAACAAGTTAATAGTTTTAATGAGGAGTGCAGTGCAGGGAAAGCTTACTCACGCTTGCCTCTTCTTGCAACTCACAGACACCAGTTGAGCGCCTTGCACAGTGAGGCAAGTCGTGAACAAGCTCGCAGCCTGTCGTGGTTCTTGTATTCCAATGGTACGATAATTGTGTGCGATAAAAGTCAATGGACTGAACTAACAAAGCCAGGATGGATTTTTCTCCGTAGCATTCAGCCATTGTTAGCCACTTTTCACTATTTTGCTCTCTCTGATGACTAAAGATGATGGTATATCACGAAAATGTTTTGTGCCAACATACCCTTGAAAACTCCGTAGTTAAATGTAACAAATATGATTGGGTGATGTAAGTCTGCTAAATCGTAGCTGTCTGTAGACCAATAACAGGCATAAAATCTTACAATAGCAGGATTCTTATTGGCTTAGTCAAATAGGACAACAGCTCCATGTGCAAGCGAAATCCAGTAATCTTCTGGTAAGCTGAATGTGTGTAGGAATCCAGCAAACAGTCAAGGTTTCCTGCGATAAACTATCATCTCTAATGATGACATGTAATAGGACTGAAGTTAAACGTATCGTCTGCAGTTAACAGCTTCCCTTAAAAGTAGCCTAACTATGTTCCCAGAATAGGTAGCTATTTACAAACGTATGCATATACATTCTAACATTCATATTACGGGAAATGTCTTGCTGTAGACTTTGTGCTGGGACAGCACATCTTTCCCGACTTACGTCGTGGCTCGACGTTAATGTGTATTTTTACAAAGACTGTGGAGATGTCAGCGATACGAAGTACTGTGTGATATATCTGTGATAAATGAGAGCAGCCATGATTGAACCTCTGCGACGTCAGACAGTGTGCCCATTCAAAGTTCACGCCCATCCCCATCGGCCTTCAGCTCAGTTCGGGCGTCTTCAGACCTGTTCGTCGTCTCCCCTCCTTTCGTGCCTCGTACCCTCCCTCTTCCCCTACCATCACCTGGCTCCCGGTCGTCCGCCTCCGGGGCAGTCTGAGTTCCGCTGCCGCCTTGGAAAGGTTGCCTCCTCCGCTCTGTCACTTCGATGCTTAGTAGGCAGGCACGTAACTTTGATGAGTTTTCTGTTGTTTTTTGTTGGGTCGCACGCCTGGAGTTTTGCTTCCAGTTCGGTAAGTCGCATGTTCACCCCCGTTAGCTTACCTCGGTTTTCTTTTGTTGTTCAGGTTGGATGCGGACGATGGAGTGTCGATGTGTCATGAGCGGTGAAGGTATTAATTTTTCGTATGTAGTTGGTGATTCCCGTAATGGTTTTGACTGTTTCCCGGTTACTATATTTGTTTATTTTTGTCAATCAACTTATTAACTTTCTTGTAACTGCATTTGCATGCACTTCTGTAACTTTGTTGTAACTGCACTTGCACGCACGCCTGTAACGTTTGTTTATAATACACACACCACATTTGTGTAATTTATTTCGTTGTTTCCTTCGTGGTATGGCACTTACCCTGTGTAGTCTTTGTGTTGTTATTGTGGGTCAGGAGTTGTTTGTCAACCCCTGCTCGGGTTGAACCCGTTTGACGGGGTGTCATTGTCTGCCCTGTCTCTGTGGTGCCTGAATTGGGCACAACTTCTCTGAAAGATGAGTATGAGTAGTTGTGTGTCTAGGTCACCTGTACCGCTTCCGTTCTTCTTGGCCTCAAGATGCACAACATATGTCCAGCCTTGATGGGATGGAGGTCATTGAAAGATACATAGCGGGTGAAAAGTTTTTACCAAAAACTTTTATTAATTTTTTCTGTCAGAAATGTATTGTTTTGAAATTGAAAATATATATTTTTACAAATTATTTTAGGTAGGTAATTAGGAGCAAGTAAGGTACTTTAATTTGCATGACTCAGAGAGGCATTAAATTGAAAACCACGTGAACAAAGTCGTGCGCAATAGCTAGTAACCAACAAAGTGTCCTACTAGAACTTTGAACATACATTTTTATAGCTTTCAAAACAATATTTGTTTTTACCATGTAGACATTAGTTGCTTGGGCAGAATACATCATAAAATGGTAGTTGTTAGTCTGTCAGTTGAAGTTAGTAATTTGTTTAGAAGAGTATATACTGATTGCAATTTTTTTGTTTGAGGTGTAGAAATAAGGAAGTGATAAGGGTGACTCCATGCAGGATAACAACTTGCTAGTACATGAAGAGTGCACTAAAGTAGTGTGCAGTATTTTCATTTTAAGCAGTTTTCTGCGAGACTTCTATATGGCGACCCCACAGTTTACATAAGATTCTTCTTATTAAAGGCCCGAAAAAGCTGCTTGTGGCCGTTTTGAGGGCTTCTAAATGAAGTATTTTTAATAAGTGGACAGGATTTATAAAATTTTTGAGTAAAAAAGTGTATATAGATTGTATTGTACTCAAAAGTTTGTCTAAGGTCACAAGGACGAATAATATCATTTAGTAATTTTCCTAGACTAGGTTGTCGTAAAAAGTGCTCACTTTATCGCGAACCTCATATATAAGACTCTTTATCATAGTGACAAACTGTTTTGTGAAACTAATAAATATGTATTAGGCTAGTAGTAACTTAAAAAACCAAATTCATGTTTATATTTTGTGACTGCTAGTGTATTAAACATATTCAGTTCCTCCATTTTTGTTTGTGTCTTGGCTTCTGCTGAGTTGAAAAATGTGGCTCATGATGGTTTGCATCATTTGTTGGATTTGGTAAGTTACATGTTTGATAAAAATACCTTAACTTGCCCTCTCTATTTTTTTTTTTATGTGCTTGTTGAAGTACAAAATTATCTTTGTGAGATAACAGAATGACGTTAATTTGTCGTTCATGTTTACAATAGCAACTGCTGAGTCATGTTGTTTGTTGGGCACTTCACAAACTTGGAGTCATCAGTATAACTTTGTGTAGGTGTGTCGAAACTGTTCTGCCAACTACTAATATATCAGGGTTAGTACTAACACACACAGTTTGTAAGTTAATGAATATTATGTAAGTTATTTTTGTGTGAATGAACTTTTAATTTCATTTCCTTTTTAATAACTTATTTGCAAGTCATTTTGTGAGCTAACTTGTTGAAATAAGTTTTCTTCATAAAAATTGTTTGCACTTATATTTTGATTTAAATTAATGTCTGTGATTGTAGTGCATGTTTTGAACGGAGAGGCTGTTAACTTCTTTATGATTAAACAGCAGCGCTATCAATTAACAGTTTCCATTAAGACCATTCAAGTGTAAAAAATACTCTATTCCACGTCAATTCAGGCAGCTAACAGCAGTGTCAGTTGACCATCTCCAATTTTGCTCAGAAAAAAAATAATATATATGTAAACATAAGTCATGCAAACATAAAGAAACATTTGACCCAAAAAAATTGTTTGCAGATATATGACCGCTCAAATTTTTGGATAAAACTTGAAAATAATGAAAAAAAAGTCGAAAACGTCAAATGTATAAATGCATGCTCCTCCGAAACTATAAGAGCTAGAAGGATGGGGTTTTTTATAGACAACTAGTGAAATTAATTCTTTTTAGTTTCATAAAACACCTAATGTAGTGTGACAAACATTAAAAAAATTCACGAACTTTCTGTATGTTTGTAGTTTTTTTTATGTTGTCATAATTGTTTTTTAAAGACAAAGAGGATGACCAAAGTTTGTAATTACCACTATTGGTACTACTCAGGATGTAGTTTCACCTGTATTTTTTCGACCCACCAAAAAGCCTTACAATACCAGAATAATATGGAAATAAAAAAAAAAAGTCAAATTTTTCCAATTTGAGGTGTTGAAAATTCCAAACCCCTCCCCCCCCTCATTTTTTTTAAGTTATGAAAATTTGGCCAATTGAAGTACTTATGTATATTTATGTTGTGCGCACAGTATACTGGATTTTTGCCTTGTATTTTTTATATGAGTACTAAGAGGGAGAGATTGTAACTTTCTTGAATGTTTTTATTTGGTTTTGGGTAAATGTATGTCACTTTATCTTGCACAAGTGACACTATTATAACTTATGGTTCTTTTCAGTACAAGTGTGAACAGCCATGGTAAAAGCAAGGAAGTTTATTTTTGCCAAGCACTTTGTGGGTGAGCCAAAAGAGAGTGATTTCAAATTGGTTGAAGAAGAGCTTCCATCTCTGAAAGACGGCGGTGAGTTAACCCTCCACTTGTATATCACATTGTTGTAACAAAATAATATTCACTTACTGTTTGACTTTAAACAAACTTAAAGCACAAAAAGTAAAAGTATGTGTTGGTATTTAAACCGTTATGTTGAATAATACAGGCAGCGGGAGTACTAACAGTACATTGCAATTAGATTTTGTCCTTAGCATGAAAAAAAGACGGAACCTTCACAAACGTGTTGAATTACATCTACTGAACGACCCCAAAAAAGTCCTGCAATAAAACGACCAACATATGGCAAATAGTTCCTATAAAAGTTATACAGCATTGTAATTGCAGTCAGTTGGTATAAGGTACAGTGGTTTCACAGTGCATCTTGTTTGTAGGAGTGATGAATTTGCTCGGTTTACAAGGGCAGTATGGAACAATGTTTGTGATAGATACAACAGTTTAGTATTAATCAGAGCATTGAAAATAATATTGTGTTAATTTAAACTAGCGAGAAAGAGATAAGGTAAATGAGTTCTTTTTGTAAGCTTATTTCGTCCAGATAGTGGGAAGTAGAACAGCACGACCTTGCCAGTAATTCTGATGGTTTGATTTTGTATAGTCATTTTGAACCACACATTTGTAGCAACCATTTAAAAGATGCTGGAACTCAAATTATTGTGAACAGTTGTCCAATAACTAAAATTGTGTGTAGATCAACAACAGTCTTATAATGGGAGAAGAAATTCTCAGTCATGTTTATGTCAATAACCTGAAATAAATAATTGCATCACTCTTACGCACTATAGTTTTACTTTACATCTTTTTGTGACATTTAGGGTATTATGTTCCCATATTGTTATTATCCGTCTCTTTTTCATCCGGTAAATGCAGAACTCCGTCCACTTTTTATCTTCATCACTGTGGCTGCATCAATGTCCCACATAATACATGGTAGATAGAGCTGTATTTTTAAAGAGATTTTGTGACAGCTTAATTTATTGTCATTTTGCAGCTACAGAAAATATGATGCAATAGGTCTTCTGAGGTAGCGTTCTTCTTGGTATGGAACGGAGACAGCCTTGTAAGTCACAGTGTCTTTTAATTGGTTGCTACAAATTGTATGGGATTAAACCACCTATATTGCTACTTGTATTTATTTAATCACTGAAGCATTGCTTCTTTACGTGCAAGTTGTTCGGAAACTCTCTCAAAATGTTCCTATCTGTGAACCCTTGTGGAAAATGGTGACCATTATGTGTTGCTACTTATAGCCTTATTTAAATCATAAGAGACAAGCCTGTATCGACTCTTGAAATCAATGTTTCCCAAGAATATTACCCAAAATATTTTGCCCAAAGCTTCTGAACAACCTGTATAATATTTTTTTCAAATTCACACGCAAACTGGATTGAAGTGAATAAATATGTAATTTAGATACTTAGTGTGAAAACTGTGACCAACATATTGTAAAAAAAAGTACAGTTCAGAATGTTAAAAATTTCAGTGCTATAAATTTCTTAACGAAAATTGATGAAAATCCAACATAGGCCAGCTGTTTTATTTTTTCAAAATGATGAGAAAACATAAGCTGGGTTTTCTTCAGAATTTTTTGTCGGACTGTCAGTAGAAAGTGCTAACACTTAGGAATTCATCCAATTATTAGGTTCTCAGGTGTTAACTATTGGAATAGTGTATGCACGGTGCTTGCACTGTTAAGTAATGTTTTTATTAGCAGATGGTGGAATGTTGCACATAGGCTGAAAGAAAGCAGATAACCTGGCCTGTATTAGTGACTACACTTGATATTCAGTGTCCTATACTGAATGTTTATAGATGATTGGAGATGATTTTTTATGATCTTAGACCAGTAACTAAAAATAATTAGAGTTTGATGTGACCACTGTGTTGTATTTTGCATTTAATTTTGTCTTTTTATTCTTTCATGTGCAATATTTTTGGCTACGTTATTTTGTATTTTCCATGTATTTACCGAGGTGCTTTTGCTGTTTTTTTGGAATGCAGAGATTTCTGATCACAGAAAGACATAGAGTGCTTAATGTTGCAATTATTTGGCTATTTTGTTTTTGCCACTAATAATGTTCATATTTTTTTACAAATTATTTTCCAGAGTTACGTAAATATACTGTAAGTATTGTTAATTTTGGGTAATGTTTTGACTTAAAAAACATTTTGTTCCTGTAGATATTGCATCTGGAAGCTTCTAGATTGTTCTACGTCTTGGGATAACTTGGCTGTGACACAAAATTTCTGTTCCCACTTTCAGGGATCACATTTTTTGGTGTTTGTTAGAATGGTGGTTGCCACGTCGTGCAATGTCCTGATTGGACGAGGCTAAGTGGTGTTACGCAAGTTGCTGTGAGAATGCAAGTGAATATGTAGCGTGCCATTGTAGCCTGCAGCTGTTACTTCTTTGAACCTAAGTCTATTTAAATTTATTTTCTGCTGGCACAAGAGGCCTGTAATAGACTTTAATAAAAAATTACTAAATTTTAATCTGTTTGCATTAGTAATGCCCAAAAACCTTGGTGTATTCTCATATAAAGAGTGCGGGCTAAGGCTTTATAGCTTAGTATTACGGAACCTATGATGTATGCAGTCGTGGAACAGAGGTGGTGCTACAGTCGTGGGTTTTGCCTGTGTGTTGAACAGATTGGCGTGGCTCAGTAGTGTTGTTAACTGTGCTTGTTCTGATAATGGTCTGTATGTTCTTCGATCTACTGTCTATGCTTTTTAAGTGGGTGTGTTGTTACTCTTCACAGTACTGTGAAACCTTGTTAATACAAGCCCTGTTAAAACAATGTTGTTTTCTGTCCGCCTGGAATTATATGAGGAATTAAATGTTAACTGTAAATTCTCTATAAAAATTTAATTTGTGCATAAACCAATTTAAAACAAGTTCAACGATTAAAAGAAGTCGTGGCGGTGCTAAGAATATTCCTACAGTACTTTGCGGATTAACAGCCTTAAATAATATTTACACACTTTTTGAGATTTTCAAAAACTGTGGTTAACACAGACCTCCACTAAGTTACAAATCATACAAATTCAGGTCCGTGCAAGTTTTGTTAAAGAGGTCTCATGATACTCTGTTTTGTCTGTACAGTTGTTAGTGCATAGAATTCACCCAGTCATTGACTAAATTTTTTGTTCTTCCAGCTCACAATTTTTTTTTTTTCATGCATGGATTTTGAAAGTCAGATTTTATATATGAGTCTTTACAATTCCTATGCTGTGAGGTCTGGCTTATCAGAACTAATTGAGATGAAGTCTTGTTTAGATTAGGCTTACCACATTTATTTTGCGTAGTAACTGAATTTTTTTCTATTATTGCGCAAGTGAGTGGAAAACTTGCTGAAATCAGGAAAGTGTAAGCATTACTATGTGCAAGTTCATGTTTAGTTTTGTAGTACATATAGTAATAAATATTGTATGATAAGGTTACCAGTGAACCAGGGTATCACATCCACATGCAGACTTACAACTGGGTGTACATAGACATCTGCTTACAACGTAGGGTGACATGGAATGAGTTCCTATAATGGGAATGAGGAGGGTGAGGGAATGGGGAGATCCCAGAGAAAACCTGCAGACCAGCAACTTTGTCTGACACAATTCTGTGAAGTGAAAATCCATGGTCTGACTTTACAGAATATTGAAACTGGATCACCTTGGCGGGAGATGGCCCCACTGTTCTGGAAATAATATGTCACCGCATTATTACATTAAAAAATATAATGAAGTTTGGTTTTGTATTTGTTACTAGAGATATTTTATCTTCACACACTCGTTTGGTATATCTCGTTGTTGGGAATATCAGGATTGCACTGTCTTCTCTCCTTCCTTAAACAGACTAGTACTAACGTAAGCATTAGTACAATTTGTGAAGATTACTGTACGTCGTGCCCACCCCTCCTCCTCCACTCTCATGGTCCCTAGTCCTAGATACACCCTTGTTTCTGGTTCCTGATGAGAGTGTGCTCTTCAATTAAGAGTGTGTTCTTACTCATTGCAGAGATACTGGTTGAAGCAGTCTGGCTCAGTGTGGATCCATACATGAGGTGAGCTATATTTTACATTTGTGTGTGAAAAGTGTTTTGTGGCCAGTTTAGTACAAACTGACAGTTGTTGTAGCATGTGGATAGTCATGTAACAGTTGTACGTAGCATTATTGAAGCCTTACTTACTTTTTTCCCTTACAGATAAGTTATAGTTCCTTGCCACTTTGTAATATAAACAAAGCTTCCTAAAACCATCCACAGTTTGTAGATTGTTCTGTACTCAAGAGATGTGTATGGTCACAATAATGTAATTAATTTTTAATATTTAGGCCTAATTCTTGACATTGTAGTTGTCAAAAATGCTCACTCTAGCAAATCACCTTCATGTATTCATTTTGCTTGCTTTAATGAAGCCGTCTGTTAACAGTTAAATCCAATTATTCATGATAGAGGATTAGCCATGGGTAATTTTCAAACCTTATTAACATTTAAAGCAACACATGTACCTTGTGACATTGTTAACCTCTTTAAAAGTAAAGCTTTTAAAATTTATTTTTATTTATTATTATTATTATCATTATTATTATTTTGCTCCCATAAAAACAGTGATTTCTTTCCAAGCTTTTAAAAGTTTTGCCGTAGTAATTCTTTAAAAAAAGTTATTATTTTTAAGGTACCGCGGGTAAGTTAGCAAAGCGGATAATCTGACAGTGGAAGTTTGAGAATTTAAGTTTATTTTTTTCTCCTATGGCAAGTAGATCCATATAGCCGTATTGTATGTTTAAATATAATGTAGTGTAGTTCTTCAGTTTGTTGTGTATATGTATTTTTCTTTGCATTTCAGGCCCTATTCTGTTAATCATCCTGTTGGTACGACAATGTTTGGATCACAGGTAGCAAGGTAAAACAATTTATCTTTGAAATTCTAGATTTTACTTCTGCTAGTATTCCTTGAAAGTGTCATCATTAATAGTACTGGGCTCTTTTAATTGATACGCAAGAGAAACATCTCTCTCTTCTGGAGAAACTCCCAAGCTTTGAAGATGTCTCTGCAGGTCCCAGTTCTATTCTAAGACTGTGTGGATGGAATATGCCAACATCATAGTATCTAGGAAACCTGTTGCTGGAGATATTAGTCTAGGGAAAATCAACAGTATTGCTCTTCCATAAGAAACCCCTTTTTGTCGGTATTGTCCATTAATTTCTGATTGAGCATACAGCCTCAGTGACACCAGCGTAACTTTCCCTAGTCCTTCTCAGACTGCTCCTTAGAACTTCAGTTTTATAATTTTTTTTTTTCATACATAATTAATTTAGAAGACTTGGATGTTTCGTATTTGTGTGTAATGATGTACTTCGTTTGTTTTCTACCTCAGTGGCTAGGACTCTTGGCTGTTGAGTCAAGGGTCCTGAGTTCGATTCCTGGCCAGGGAGGTCAATATTTATTTACAGTGGCCTCCCTGGATTCAGTAAGCTTATTCTAAGTTTGTTGTTATATGCATCAAAAGATGATGTCGAGTTCCTTCGATTATTCTGTTGACAGTAGTGATGGGTTGTTCGCAAATGACTCATTCAAAATAAACAACTCACTCATCAGAGCGGCTCGCAAGACACGAGCCCCCTCCATTCCAAGTAATAAATATTTCAAAGTCGAGAGTTGGTAATCAACCTCACATCATTATGTATGGTTACTTCCCTGGGTAGGAGATACGGAAACTGCAAGTATAGTATTTAACTATCACATTCTTTTTTATGCTTAAAGCGTAGTTCATAATTAAAAATTTAAGAATTATGCAGTAAGCGCCGATAGCGCACATGTAAAAGAGTCTTAAGTAATTCTGGTTCATAATAAATATGTTCATTTTTAATTCCAGCCAATAACAGTATGAATGGTCTTTCTTCAAACGAGTGAAATTACTATAGAGTGTGTTATATAGTTTGTCACCAGTTGTTCAGAATATCACCAAGGACTGGTATAGATGAAAGGCCAATGTAAAAATAAATTAGAATTAAAAAATTACACCATAATCTTCATTACTTGAAAAACCTTAACAATTCTCGAAATGTCGATAATCACATTACTCAGACTGCACATATACACACAAGAAAACTACACTTATTCGTAATGTGCAAATAAATATATAAAAAATTTAAGTGACAAAAAATATAATTTTCCAAGCGAGATTTGAACCATCAACCTTGGAGTTAACGAACCAAAACTTTACCCCTCAGACACCAAACACCTCAAATGAATTGTACATCTAAGTAGGTATTTCAATGTAACAGCTCCTGTCTGTATACATGTAATAGAAATTTTTATATTTCTATTATTTTATAGTAAGAGTTTCCTTTAAGTACCTAATATTAATATTTTTAAAATTATTAAATGCCTTGTATAGGAAACCGTAATATACTATGAGGTATTTGCCAGCCAAATGTGATTTTAAAAACTTTTCAAACTGCTATTTTATCGTTAAACTATAAATAAAAGCAAGCTGAAGTGCAATTTGTAGTTTGAAATGATCATAATATCCCTTTAACCAGCGTATATAACACAACTACATATTTAACGTATTTTATTTGAATGTCCGCCATGTTTATTCAACTTCCAGAATGCTCTGATTGATTCATTGACATAATTCTTAAAGATAAATATAAAATTTTGCCATTTCCTTAAGTCACAACTAACACGACAACAACCACACACAACCTGTTAAGTTCTGTTGCGAATCGGTACAAGTCCGTTTTCGAAAAGCACCAAGTCAGTGGAAAATTCTAACTAAGCACTATCACTTACTTCTAAGAAGCACTCCAAACCAAGATTTTTTGGTGAGCTTGAACCTTGAAACCACAACGATATTCACGGGAATTAAATCAGCAAATCAAATAATAACAATTTGATAAATTAAACTAAACTCTTAATGAAGAAACCATATTTATGCATATATTCATAGCAGCACAGAATAGCATGTTGCTACCGGCTCGTTCGTTCATGAGTGTTTAATGTTTGTAATGAATGTGAGTTGGCGAGCTACTCAATGCTCTCTGCTCATCATTCATTCGCGAACGACATGTAAACGCAAGGCTCCGTATTGCTCTGCACGTATTTTCTGTGCACGCTCCTTTTCCCTCTTACCCCCTTCCCATACAACAGGCGAGCTGCACTTCCAGTGCAAAACGACTTTTTTGAATGACTCTTTTGAACGACTCTCTGCTAAGAACGAGTGCTCTGGAGCTAGATAAAGGATTGTACTGTGTTGAAAGAAAGAGATGTCTAATAGAAACACTTGTTCATAATTTGCTGTAGTGGCCTACTGTTTAGTACAAATTTGCATGCTACAGTGTCAGAAAATTCATCGTTGCGATTGTGGGAACACTGCATATATATAGAGTTGTTCGATGGTAATGGAGGACAATGGAGTTGCAGTCTTTTCACACGAATTTGCATTTGTGTAAAATTTAATGGCTTTGGGAAAATGCATTTTACTAAATACAGTTAATGTTGTGGTGACGATATTACAGTCACAGAGAAATGAAATAGCTTAAATAAATAAAAGTATGATTATTTAGTATATGTTGTTACAGGAATATATAGTGCAGTGTAGCAGGGTGCATGGTTATGAGCACACACAATAAAATATTATTGAATTCAAATCTTGGATGATGTATTTTTTTTTCTCATTTTAGTTTTATTTCTGCATAACATCTTCTACTCTTTTGAGAAAAATAATTTATATCTGTTATTAAAGTAACTATAGCTGTGGTAATAGTGGGCATATTTCAGTTTCACTGCTGCCAGTGCACTGCATTTTTTTATTACTGTATTATCATTAATGTGAAAGCAGTATTTCATAGCTTTTTGAAAACTATTACCGTAAAGTACAGTAAAGTTACATTGGTTTGCAGAAACAAGTAACCAAAACAAACCTATCTGTTCATGTAGGCCTAACTACAGTAGTATTTTACTAGTACACATTATTGTTATAAATACATATATAAATAATTAATAAAAAAACTTTAAGAGAATGTGATATGATATGCAATTATACAATGAAAAAAAATTACAATAAATTGTGCAGTAGTGAAGATTTGAACTCAAAAACTAATTTACAGTAGTGCCACTACAAACTGCACATGCTACTTCAGAGCTACACAGGGGCTCATATAATCAATATCTTGTACTATCAACTCTCTGTTTGATTTTAGGAGTAACCATTAGATGTATAGTGTGTATTTTTACGTTACAACAAACATTTTTGAACGTAATTTATATTAATACCATACAAAATTAGCACAGAAACAACTACGTATGTACTTATTTGCTGCAGACTGCTGGCCTACTGTTTTAAGTTTCTTTGTATGCACGTACCATTTGGTTATGAAAGCATTTTTTGTCATGAAAATATTTAAATTGTACCCATGAACACCCATTATCAATGTATGTTCACGTATCACCCTCATTTTACGATGTTCCGACTGTATTAGCTTGTCTCGACAGCTCTATAGTTGTTAGGAAATGAGAACCAGTAATAACAGATGGCATTGAATGTGACATCACCCACAAACTTAGATTACGAAACTGTAGAGATCGAACAAGAATCGATAAGTAGCGACAGATTTCATTGTTATGACAAACTTAGAATAAGCTCACAGGACTGGGTGTTGTGTTGGCCCCTCATACTGATACTCATATTGCAGAAGGCAGTCGTCAACCGCCCTAGAATCACCTTGTCTAGTCGGCCTCGGAGGACGTTGTTTCCATCACCCGGCGCCCTTCGTAGCTCTAAACCCGCCTTCGGGCACAACACCCATCATCAGTAATAAATTGCTTCAGCCATTTTGTCATCCAGTAATTTCATGAGATGCTAATTAGTTTATAGGAACGTTGTAATAACCCTGTGGTATGAGAATAATAGTGTATCTATCTACTGTACAACTCTGAAAATTAGTTGAGCCCATTGTATGTATAAAATTGTTAACTTTGAAATTATTTTATTCAAAAGTATTAAACACCTAGCATACACCATCAACTAATAAATGTGTGTATATGTAATGGAGCTATTTCATGTGATGTTGTAAATTTTAAGCTTTGGTTTTGGAAAGTAACTTCTTGTAAATTTAAAAGGATAATTTAATTGATTTTTTAATAATAAACTTGTTAATAACTGTCTTTTTTTTTTTTTTTTTGTTCTGTTTCAAAATTACGTAATTAGGGACAATAATTTAACAGTCTATTTTAGCCAATGGAATATCACCTGTTATAAGGAATGATATGGGAAGGTTACAACACTGGAATTCCCAAGTTTATAACTGCAGGCTTTTTCACAGACATTTTCGTATACAAACAACTTACCTTGTTGCCAACATTCCATTCCATTACAGCAGTACTTTATTTGTTAATCACATTATCTTCACTGAATGCATCACATACTATATTCCCCTATTTAATGAACTCTGGTTTTACAAAGCGTCAATTAAATGACAATATTTTCTGAAACAGTTACGTGGGGCTCCTAATTTAACAAAACATTGATTTTAGGACAAGATTTTTAAGAACTATAACTCTTCGTCAGATTGTATCAAATTTCATTACATGAAATTTATAAGATACAAAAATAAATGCTTTTAGGGTTAAAAACATTTCTGTACAGTACAAGTTCATTATATCGCTGTGTTGGAGAATGTAACTCCAGCCCAGGATATATCAGTTATGCATTGTACTAGGCATGACCAGTCTGTCATACTTTATGTTTTTGTGGAATTGCTAAAATCCCCAATATGTGTTCCTAAAAGAAGTGAACTTCAAAGTAACCTTTTTTGTTTTTAAAAATACAGCATATGTTTTTGGGGCCACTTAGAATGGTAAACGATATTCCGAAAACAGAAAAATTACAGTATTTGTTTGACTTTATTTAGTACTTTCCACGAATATAATTACTGTACGGTCACCACTTGAAGTGCCATAGAAAATACACCACAAAACACTATCGGTGAGTGTAGTTATCATCGGATGCTGCTTCCAACCTGTGGCCGGGTCTGCCTGGTAAAAACCTCCATTGCTCTCTGTCCTCCCACCACTTTTCCTCTACCACTGTCTCCCAGTTGGCTCCTCCTCTTACCACTCCCTCCTTCACCTGTTCTACCCATCTCTTCCTCGGCAACCTCTCACTGCTCATTGTGTTTACTTGCCCATACCACCTCACTCTTGTGTCACCTCTACAATATCTTGGATTCCCTGGACCGGAACTCCTTATCACACACTTTGTTTCTACACTTGTCTTGAGTATGAAAGGGGTAGTAATGTGCAGTAGAGTGGGGTCAGCCAAGTGTCCCCTCCTAGCCTCTCCTGCTCCCACCTCCTCGTGGTGTACCCTGGGGCCTGAGTAAATGTTTGTAAACTCCAGCGGAAGTCACGTCAGGTGCAAACGGGAGGTAGGAGTCTGGTCAGGACTTAAATCAACAAGCTTGTGAAAGGGCCTGGCCAGATAGGGACAAGCATGTAGGGTTGGAACCCTAGAGCTAGTGGCGGGTGAACCATAGTAGTCAACGACAGCACCCAGAGCCTTGGTTCGGGCTTACCAGTGGGCTGGTAGGTGCTAGCGCCATCACATAAGTGTAGGTTATGACGGGTCTAGTATGCTAGTAACAAAACTGTACATTCACTCAGTAATGTTACAAGCCGGAGGTGAACGTAGTGCTGTTTGCAGTAAGGATGTGTTATGATTGATAAACCAGTTTTGGCTCTTGTGGCTTAACTTTTTGTCTCCCAGCAGATTAAAAAAGTGTTACTGTACAATGCTGGTTGACATGCTGTTTGACTGTTCAGTTGTGGCTTAAATTTTCATAATTTGTCCTGTGCCTCGTAACAGTTGTGTGGTTAGAGCTGGATTCACAACCGCCACTCAGCGTACATATGTACATACATACATGTGAAAGTAGAAATGCTGAGGATGCTTGCAAGCATTCACAACACATAGCGGGCGTACATTACTGAGTTGATTAGCTTAGATTTCCTTAAGTATGTTAAGTAGTTGTAAGAACGTAAGAGTTTATTATAACAATGTTTTTCAAATACTGGGCTTTCTCATTTTTTCCATAAATTATTTGATTAGCTTTTTTCCAGAACTGTTGGTGTGCAGTACTTTACTGCAGACGTTGTGTTCTAACATAAACAGACAGCTTTGTCTTAGATTCTATATAGTGAGTACGATCCAGGAAACCTCATGTGTGCATGAGTTTGTTAAATATGATGCATTGTTGTTAATCTGTCTTTAGTTTAGTAACTTCGGAGTGTTTTTCTTCTAACATTACTCATAAAATAATTTTTTTTTTTTTGCTTGTAGAATTGTAGAAAGTCGGAATAATAGTTATCCTGTTGGGAAGCTAGTAATTGGACACTTTGGCTGGCAAGATAAAGTTATTGTTGATCTTAACAAACAAGATCTTACTGGATTACCAAAACCATACATCGTACCGGACTTCAAAGGTCATCCAGAGTCCCTTGCTCTAGGGATTCTGGGTATGCCAGGGTAAGTTTTGTTTACAATTTAAGTTTAATTGTAGTGCTAGAGACTTGTTTGTTTATATGTGCAATTATTCAACGTACAGAGCAAGATACGACATACCACAGGAATAATGTTAATAAATGTAGATATTTCCTAGTTGTGGCTTTTTGCGCCGTATGGGTCATGGTTGGTGCAGTGGCTTGAGTACTTATGTCCCACCAAGCCATTCCAGATTCAATTCCAGACTGGGTCAATTCCCAGATTTTCACTTACAGGAATTGTGCCGGACGATGCCGCTGATCAGTGGGTTTTCTCTGTGACCTCCTGTTTACCCTGCACCTTCATTCCAGCGCTGCTCCATACATCATGTCACCCTTTATCAGCACTTATAACCTAGGTGTTAAGTGTTGACCAGAACATCTTCCTTCCTTTTCTTGCCGTAAGAATAAATGTCACTAAGTGTAGTATTAAGTTTGAACGTGTGTCGAAATAAAGAAATGTTTGTATTAGGTTTGGAATTATTAAAGGTCAGTGAAATTGGTGTAAATGTATAGTAGTTACATCACTTAACGAAACTGCTGTTTTGTCATTTAAAGTGTTGTAAAATAAAATAATGGAATTATCGTTGGTCAAAGTTTTGCTAGTGAACCAACCCGCAGTTTACTGGAACTGAGATAGGTGTACTATGTAGTACATGCAAACTTTTCAATATTGCATTTATTAAAATAATAATTAAAGTAGTCTTCTTTTTGTAGGCAGTATATTCAAACTACTTGCACTTGATATGATTATATCAAAATTAATTACTTTGTGGTTGTTTCCCTTCTACGGTACTCCGTCTAGTTAAGGTAATCTTCTCATTTTCTTTTTTGAGAAAGTTTTCTCCACATTGTACTGTTTTTGTAAGTTTTAACCAACATTTTTGTTACTAAATTTTTTATCTTTTGACGTTTTCTTTCTTTCTTTCTCTCTTCTCCATGGTACCAAGATTCTCTTAGCAATATTGGGGTTGTAGTGTAGGTGTAACTCTTGTATGTTCTCAGCAACACAGCATATTTTGGTTTCCTGGATATTTGCAAGCCCAAGGCAGGAGAAGTGGTAGCAGTGACGGGTGCAGCTGGTGCTGTTGGTAGTGCTGTTGGCCAGATTGCTAAGATCAAAGGTATGTCCTCTCAGGTAATCCAGCATTAACGTGTCATGGAGAAAAATCTTTAGGAGTAAGTAACTTAATTGTTCGTGGTTGATCGAGATAATAATCTTTTATTATGGAACCCATTTCATACAGAAAAATTTAGAGTAACTGTGAAATTAATTAACAATAGAGGTGTTCCGATACCAAATACGTACATTATAGGCAGATATTTAACCTGACTTAGATTCCAAGATGACCCCCACCTTGTTATTAAACCAAGGAAAAATTAGTTTTAAATATTGAAATTCTATCCATAATACACGTTTTACAGTATGTAGGTTAAGTTTTCTTTAAGTCGGTAACAATTATTTACAGAACTAACCCCACTGAAATAACTCATTTTTATTTCACTAAAAAATTGTTTTTATCCTGGCTTAAACCTGTAAAATTTCTATTTAAGAATTCTGTTAGTAATGAAATATTCTCTTCAGCAAAATGGGACTTTGGTCCATTTAAACATCTACTGTATACCAAAATTAACTGTACAGATACAGAGAAATTTAAATTAAATTCATGTTTTTAGTGGTGCATTTTCTTCTGTTAGGTTGTAAAGTCATAGGATTTGCCGGAAGTGACGAGAAGGTGAAATGGCTGACGTCTGAGCTTGGGTTTGACCATGCATTTAATTACAAGACCCAAGACATTGCCCAGGTTCTCAAGACTGCTGCACCAAATGGTGTCGACTGTTACTTTGACAATGTGAGTATACATACGTACTTTAAGTGTCCTGTACGCTGGGCTTGTGTTGGACCTTAAATCATTTTTTGTTATG
The DNA here is from genome assembly GCA_003012365.1 of Medauroidea extradentata. Lineage (NCBI taxonomy): Eukaryota > Metazoa > Arthropoda > Insecta > Phasmatodea > Phasmatidae > Medauroidea > Medauroidea extradentata. The sequence continues at coordinate 25,260 of PNEQ01003904.1, forward strand.
CACAATACTGCTAAACATGTAAGGATGGGTCTGAATATGCAAGTCTTTTTGACCAAATAAACTTTATTGGCATTGGAAATTAAAATAAAAGTGTATGTCATCTGGCAAATATAAAGTTTGTGTAATAACTTGTTAAGGGGCCTCCCTACCTGCACTTCAAACACGTTGCAGCGAGTTACTGGTATTCTTTTTTTGACAAAACAATTTAACGCAAATTATATTTGTATATCTACGATAAGAACGCATACTTCAAACTACGTCGCAATAGTTTAAAAATTTGGCACACTTATTATAAACGTCTTTCTCAGGCCCCTCAAAATGCCCAAAAATGGGTTTTCGAGACTACAGTATCTGGAGAAATAATTGGATCCAAAAAATACAACTATAGAAACAGGCCTTAGACAATGAACTATGCTGCCCACAGATAAAATAATGTGGTCACTGCTTAAAGTCTTTTAGGAAAAAGGATAACAGTAAAGCACTGCACGCCAGCTGAGTGGCTTGCGCGGAGAGGTGATAACGCATTACACACATCAGTTAGTGGCACCCTTACTGCTTCTGCCTCACACATACACACAAACACACACATAGGTATGTACATGCGCGAACGTGCGCACACACATACACACAAGCCTATCGAAGGATGCCCCTTAAGTTCGACACAGAAGAAAACAGCAATAATATTTTTACGAGCTTAATTTAAACGTTTTATTCTTCCTTTCTTGTGCTATTCTTTCTTTTTGTTCCTGTTGGCTTATTTATGTTTTGTCAGTAAATATTACAGTGGATTCTATCCACCGTTTCTCATGGGACTGACAACAAATTTCAATACATGAGGGATTTCAATGCATGTGGTCTTAAAATGCTGTAAAATAAATTAATTGGCCCCAGAATGTGTTCCATGGATGCAGGTATTTCAATCCATTAGGTTTCAATACATAGAGAATCCACTGTAATTTCGACTTATGGTTCACAAAGTTGTATTTCTTAGTTGCATCACTTGTTTTGCTCTCTTAGCTTTGTTTTGTTGTAGTTTCTCCTACTACAAGTATTATAAAAATTCTCTAAAATTTGTTTCAAGCTGTTTATTCTCAAAAATGTAAATACAGTAGAATCCCTTTTTTACACCCCCATTTTTACAATTTCTCATATTTTACATCTAATTTTTTGTGTCCCATTTTCTTTAATTACATTGAAAATTTCCATATTTTTACACTTTCCTGCATTTTACAATTTTTCCAGGTCCCTTGAAGTGTAAAGTGTTTCCTCTGTATTCTTTCTTATTACTTCCTTAACTTCACTTAATGATGGACTTAACATTATGTGTTGATCGTATAGTACTGTAAAATACTTTTTTAAATTCCCAAATGTTACACTGTGCTTTTTTTACACCTATCTACTCTTGTTCCTTTCATACCTCACTTAGTATATCTTTACTTTTTTTTATTTAACATCCCACATTTTGCATATACATACTCTTATTTTATACTTTCTCCTATATTTTACATAAGTTTTTAGCATGTCTCTTGAGCAGTGTAAAAAAAGGTTTTCGCTGTGAAAAGAAAATAGGTAGCATTTAAGGCCTCGCTCTTTACTTTTGCAGTGATTTCGAAAATATTTTTTTTTGTTGCAAATTAATACATACTACATAAAAAATTCAGTCTTACAGTTTTAACACTTATATATCATCGTTTGTATCTGAATTGTTCTGTTGCAATACACCAAACAGATTTTTAGATTTTTGCTCCTGAAATATCACATATTTTGTTGTCAAAAAAGCCAAAATGAAGGAAAATAATTTTTCACTAGCAAACAATACATTATTTAAAAAAATTGCTAGGAGAAAGTTTTTTTTACGAACTACTACTAAACGTGTATTTGATATCTTTGTCTACAAAATGAAAACCTTTAAAACTTTGCTTCTCAATTTTTGTGTTCTAGATATGATACTTGGTTTCAGGCCACCTCAAAGTGGCTGAAAACAAGCTTTTTCAGGGTGCTGTCATGTAAAAGATTACCAACCGGAATTGTAAAATCGGAATAGAGAAGCATGCGTTGGACTAAACTACTCTATGTACTTTCCATAAACAAAAAAAATTTAGGTCACTGCTTTAAGTCCCATAGGAAATAAAAAGCCAACTACCAACACACTGCACGCTGTTTCCACACATAAAGGCAGTATGTTTGTAGACGCACAAGTGTGCCTAGACCTTATCGCGCCTGTTTGCATGTACTGTATCTCAAACACGGCATCTAGTGTAATGGGAACATCACATTGTAGGGTTGGTTATCCTTTATTAATTGTGTGATTGAACTGACATCTGAAATTCTAATTGTATCTTATTCAGAGAATATGTTTAGCTATTTGAATTACTCTGTTTAAATGTTATCCTATTAATCATTTGACAACCACCCCTTAGTATTATATTTCATTCTTGTTTAATTCTATTCAGTTCACTGTTACACATTAGTTGTGCTTTAGAAAAAAAAATTATTTAATGGTTTAGTTTGATTGTGTCAGAATACATACATCACATAATTACAAGTATTTTTAGTTTTGTCCTATTACAATGGCTGAAGAAAATATTTCTAAACTGGTTTTGTATATTGTCCGTATGGTGCAAAAATTTGCTGGAAGTGAAGTTACCACGATGATTTGCGGCAGTAATACATCTCATCTGTTTCACGGTAATTGTTTCAATATAAATCTTGTTTGCAACGGACTGATAAAAAAATATATCTTGATTTTTGAAAACCTACAGCTTGTTACCCAGTGGCCGTCGTACCATGCTTCACTAGTGATGCCAGAGCAATTTTAATGAACATTTGTTTCAACAAATTTACTTTAAAAAATCAGAGGTTGGTTAATTTGAATGTTTAAAATGTACTGAATTTTTATTTAATTTCAGAGGGCAACATATTCATACATTTATCTTATTCTATTAAAACGTATTGCTGTTTTCCATCTGTTGTAGTTTGTTTTTTCTTTACCAATTTTTTTTTGTAGTTTGGTGCTATGTGTTACGTAGTTACAGTAGGAATGACTAGAATATTTAGCTTTTTCTGTTTACCACACTAGCGCCTGCTGTATAAGACTCTTAATTCCTCATCTGGCACCAAAGGGAAAGAAAACCACTTTTTTGTTAATTAGGTTTGTATTACTGTAGTAGCAAGGTTTTACTATATATGTGCACGTGACAAACCAGTTTTCAGTCTGATTCATTCACTCTCACACACTAATTCTCAGATATTCCCACTCGTGTCCCTGTTCCCCCACAATTGTGTCATCACTCAGTTCAGAACTCCTCACTCTTCAACTCTCAACTCTTCAATTCATTTTGGTTCCAAGCACAACTCTGTTCCTTTACCTCGTCACATCACAACTCTTAACTTCCAGCCTCTCTTTCACCACTCTGCCATACTATGTGAACAGTAAATGGTGACACTTCTCGCAACAGAGCACTCACAGAAAATGGCCAATTTTTTTAGCACAGCAAAACATGTCCATTACATATTTTGCTAGTTTTCAAAGGTTACCATGCTCTTATTCAAATTTTGACAAAATATTTGCTCAAGAGCAGACACTGTAGAACTTATTGATTTGAGTGAATGAGTCAGTTCTGAACTGCTTGTCTCAGAGAATAGTTTTGTCCATCGCTGGTTACTGTGAGCTTTGAAAAACTGACCTGTGTGTGTGTAAGCTGTGGAAAATTTATAATTTTCAAATGCCTATCTTTGTAGGTTGGAGGCAGAATTAGCAGTATCATAATTAGCCAGATGAGCTACGGTGGGAGGATTTCTGTTTGCGGTTCAATTTCATCTTACAATGCAGATGTGTCGCAGTTGCCTGAAGGTATTGTATTGCAGCTAGTGTGTAGTGTGTACTTGATGTATGTAGTGTGTACTTGGTGTGTGTAGTGTGTACTTAAGCCTCTGTTACCGTATATACTCGTGTATAGTGCACAACATGATTTTTGCAACAAGTTACAGGAAAAAAAATTTTAGTGCCTTGCTAGTATGTAAAAAAACACAGGAGGATGAGCCGAGGGAACGGTGAAACAGCACGAGGGACCCTGTGATGAAGTGGTCAAGGGAGGAGGGGGGAAGAAAGGAAACATTCACACTGTAAGAGTGTGAAGGCTGAGAGGGTGGTGGCGAGCCAGGAGGGGTCGTGGTGGTTTGTCTCTCTGCCAAGGTCGCTTGCTGTCTGCCAGCCCCAGTGTTGCCAACCTTCGTGTGAATTATTCTGGTACACACACCTCAAAATTCGGGTACATTCAGGTACGGTCGCGTTTAAATTCGGGTACTTTTACAGGTACCTTCAAAATAATAAGTCTTTTTAAGTATTAACACTTAAATAATCACTACAAAGCTTTTTCAAAACTACTTGCCCACAACACCGTTCGTATCTCGTATGAATAACACTCACAACTGCCAGTTGCTACCCTCTGCTTATGTCTGACTCTGAAACACAGCGACGGCGGGGATCGGAGAACATTTAACCCAGGAAACAGGGGTTCCCTGTTTACTGTCAGTATGTAGAGCAGGGAATAAATACCCTCTTCATTCTGCTTGTTCTTGTTGTTACAACAAAATCTGTCGGCATCTTATTTATTTTTTAATTTTTTAATTGGCCATGATAATGCTTAATATAATATGTATACATATTTCCAAAAATTCTGAATATAACATTTCTGGTATTTTTTAAAATATTTTTTCGTAAGCTTTGCTTTTTAAAAGAAAACTTTTGTTTTTACATTTGACTATTTTCATATCACGAAACAAACTTGTGGAAAAATCATACAAATGATGGAAGTCAATTTATTCGAAATGCCATTCTACGCCCCATCACGGCCCAAATTACGGAACTTTATCTAAACCAAAAGTTATTGCAAAATGTGTAGTATTCAAATATGGCTGTGAATGTTTCCCTTTAAATATGCACACTCACAAATGTAATTTGAAACAAAATTAAGTTACTGTAACAAAGATAAAATATCTTAAAACTAAACAATTAATATGGGGCTATTCATCACAACAAATTCGGGTACATTTGCGTACCCGAGCCAGTGCTGCCGGGTATAGGGTACAGACAGCACAATTCTGGTACGTGTACCCGAATTCGGGTACGGTGGCAACACTGGCCAGCCCTCGCCTCGCGCGTGTGTGCCTGAACAACATTCCCTCTCTCTTGCTCTGCTGTGCCAGCCACTTCCAGCATGTCCCCCCCTCCTCCTCCAAGCCATTGAGATACCCTAACCCCTAAGATAACATGCTGTGACAGCAGCAAGGGGCCTTTTTTTATCTCTCCTGGTGTGTTTGAGGGGGTGGGGGAAGGAAAAAAAAGAATGATGCTCTTTTTTTCTTCCTTCCTCTCCCATGAAAAGATAGCTGGTCACCCCCTCCCAATCACAAACCGACCAGGCCTTTTTTTTTCTTCTCTGCTTCCTACTCTTGACACCCTTCAATTTACAGCTTTAACTTCGCCTTCTCACCCCACCCCTTCCCTCCACCACTCAATGGACCACTGATCTTTCTTTCACATATTTTTTTTCTATTTTCTGTGTATATTAGGCACCCCTGAATTTTTATCAGTTCTTTTGGAATAAAATTGGGTGCTATACACGAGTAAATACGGTATTTGTTCCTTTCAGCCAATTTGTAGCTTGGTACAAGTTTAACATTTAAATTAGTGATCAAACAATTCCAGTATTTCAATTCTTGATACAGATTCTCAATTCCTACAATAAACAACTGTTTAAACATTCTTATGTAACACCATCAGTATACAGTACTTACTAAAAATATAGACAGAGATGCACAAGTACTTACAGCTTGGAAAACACACAAAACATAAATGGACAACACGTTTTTGCACGGTCGCGGCATTTCGCTGGCCAGGCCAGCTTCCTCGGGTGGCGAGTGATTGCACACTGCAGTGTGTGTTCTCCAACATGCAAGTACTGTTTCTATATGTACTTATGCATCTCTGTCTACGTTTTTAGTAATTAGTAGCCTAGCGGCCATTTCCCACCTTTTCTTTGTTTACATCAGTATACAGTAGTTACAATTAACCTAAAAAGTTTCATTTTGTCTCGTTATTATTAAATTTCAATATTTATAATGTATGCCTGGTACTTACTAGAATAATGTAAATAAATTGTTAGTTAAAATAATTTTCTTTTTTACATTACCATATTTTATAATATTCAATTTACAAAATATATTTATCTTTCTCTCACGGTTAATAAAAAACTTTCCTACAGTTTATTCAGTCTCTTTCTGTTGGATTATAGCCCAAGTTAAAAGATTAAAAAAAAAAAAAATATATATATATATATATATATATATAAAGTATCTATAAATGTTCCAATTATGTTACCGTACCTTCCCATGTTTTAGCCATTTTTATTTGTGTTCCTACTCTTTTGTGGTTTACACAAGGATATGCAGCAAGGTTTTTTGATTATTTACGTTATGAAACTAAAAAATTAGTCACTTTCCCAAAATAAACGTTTCATATAAATAAGTGTGTGTTAAAAAATGATTATAGATATTTTGTAATGAGCTAGCACTCTCGAAGGCATTGGGCTGAACGACCTGATTAGCCATGTCTCTTCTCCCCTGCTCGAAACCTATGGCCTTAGCGATGAGATGACAGACTGCGCCCTTCCTCCCCTGCTCGCTACCTACAACCCTAGCGACTAGACGGCGGACTGCGCCCCATCTCCTTCTACCCTGCTCGCTACCTACAACCCTAGCGACTAGGCGGCGGACTGCGCCCCATCTCCTTCTCCCCTGCTCGCTACCTACAACCCTAGCGACTAGGCGGCGGACTGCGCCCCTCCTCCTTCTCCCCTGCTTGCTACCTACAACCCTAGCGACTAGGCAGCGGACTGCACCCCTCCTCCTCCCCTGCTCGCTGGTGATGCGGGCCACTCGTGCACAATTGACGTCACTGGCGTTCTGAATAGGTGGGCACTTGTCAGTCATCCGGGACAAGCATTCAGCTTATATCAACCAGCATGGTCGGCGAGCTCTGAGAATATTCTGGGCGTCATCTAAGGTGACTTTAAGTACTGGCCCACTGCGAGCTGAGATAAGTGATTGCGGCATTAAGCTGGTGAGTGTTCGCGATGGACTGGCAGTGAGGCACGAGGTGGGACCAGCAGATGGAGATGAGGCTACAGTGGTGTGGATGATTGTGACACTCTTCGAGTGATGTGAGTAAGGGTGAGAGTGGACGAACAGGTTGAACTGTAGCTGTGCATTGTGAGACATTTCTAGGTAGAAACTTATATGGTTGGAGGACTGATTTGAGAGAAATGTTATTAATTATTCACTAGAGTAGTAAATTCGGCTTTTATGAAGATTACCTGTATACATACAATATATGTAAGTGTTTACTTGAAAAGGGTGAATTGCTAGTGTTGTATACTGACTGTAGGGTATTTATAGTGATTATTTTATTTCAATTAAGAACTTTAATTAATTTCATTATCGAAGCCCTCCATCCCAAACGAAAATGTCTGCACCCAGGACAGCAACATTTTTACAATATGAATGGTTAATAGGTAGACCTCAAACTTTTTCTGCTGCTTCCGTTGCTCTTCCGCCAATTTGTCGATATATTGAGGTTGCAAAGCCACGTGGCAGTGTAAGTGCACATGTCAATAGGCTTCAGGTACTATATTGTGACGCGCGACGCCCACACTCCTCTACCAGGCTTAGCTCGTCCTGCGCACCACGCCCATGGTTACGAAACGGCAGAGGCGGCAGTACCGCCTGCTCATATGGGAGAGTGCCCGACCACGTGTGCGAAAGAGGTGGTGGCGCCTAGACGCCGCTCCTGCGGCGTCGAGTGTGTGCAGGTGTGTGCCAGCCAAAGATATCTAAATTTATTGGTAGCAAAGTGCCCCGTTGATTTGATGGAAACTCCAGTAAATTAGCTTTTTATAAACAGATGTTGTTCTAGCACTTCCGTGCTAACTCCGTCAACGCAGGTTATGCCACCAATAGGTAGCAGTGTTTACAGGCCAGGGGTAACCTTGTTCTGCATTTAAAATCCATAATCAGTAATTTATCGTAATTAACCTCAAAAATGGCAGAAACACCCCTCTGCCTCGTGGGAAAGTTGGACTCGCCCATGCAGCCAACTTTGCCGCCCAATTCTTATGTTAATTTTGCAAGTGCTTTTCTTTAGTTCAATTTCAATTTAAATCAGTAGTGTTTTGTATGTCTAATTAATTCCTTAAATCATCTTAGTGTTGTCAGTTTTCTTTAGTGCCACGTAAATTAAAAACATAGTAAATTCTTGAGTAAATGAAAATCATAAAAATTTTCCCACAAATCAATTTTGGGACACTAATCAGCAAGTTCTTATTTTTCAAGTGTTCTGGGCCTTCGCCCCTTTGTTTTAAAGTGTAATATGTGTTTCGGCGGTTGCTTCCCATGCTCGGCCGGGCGAGGTCACCGGCGCAGGAAGGAATCGCCAGTCGGTGCTGAGCGGCGGAAAGAGGCGGTCGGACGTGAGTCACTCTGGGCCCTTCAAGACTTTATGTGATCACTAGTGTATCAATAGCTTCAGTTTTAATTCAGGAACCTTTATTTTTGTTTTCGTTGGGCCGGGGGGTGCCCCTCGACCCCTGCAACTTGACCGCCCAGGGGCTTAACGTAATTTTTCATTCACCCACATGGTGTTTTTACTGCACAGCATAGCCCACCAGTCGGGCTTAGGACTGGGTCCGCATAAAGTACTACCATGATTGAGTAGTGTGTGGAGCTGGTGTCCTGCAATCAGGGTTCGTACGGTCCTTGAAAGTCCTTGAATTTTGGTTAGGGGATTTCAAGGCCTTGGAAAGTCCTTAAAAATACTTGGGTATTGAAAAGTCCTTGAATTTGAACATTTGAATCACGCGACATGGTATTATTGTGGTTACTACAAATATCTACTTACAAGGGATAAAAATTCTGCGGGAAGTGGGGAGTCTTACAACCCAAAACATGAACGACGATGCTGAAAATGTGCGCATCATGTGCGATAATAAAACGGTATCTACTATGGTACGACGTACGAGGTAATGTACTGTAGTTTGTAGGCTAAATGTACGACGAATATCGTACGGCTGCCGAAGCGCCGCACCGAGCGTTATCGAACACCACCGAAGGTAAAAAAATCGCTCATCTTACCAAATTTATTACGTTATTACATCCTGCGAAACTGCTTTTCTGTAACTGCTGCCTGAATGTTATAGCTCACTAAATATTGTACATTTTCGCTAACAAAATTTACGCAACCCGTAAAGTACTCCGACGTTACGTTACTTACGAATATATTATTAATAGTTAATCGTGTTGGTCAGTTCCTTACAGGTTGTAGATGGCATCCCTGCGGGCGTGTATTTGCTGCTATTGTGTTTGTGTGATTGTGATATTTTAGGTTACGTAAAATTTAGTTTGTTATACGCCCGCAATCATGAAGTTACGTGTTTGTAATTAAATTAATTTGATATTGATTTATCACAACAATGTTGTGGGTACCGTTTCAAAACATATTTTCACCGTATCAAATATATTTGAACTGTTCTGGCTTAAGAAGACAATGCCAGTGATTGTTATTGTTTTTGTTCAGCTAGTGTGTTCTGTGTGGTTTAAAGTTTAGACCCACGAGTTGTGATTGTAAGTACGGTGTTTGCCAAAATTATTTCGCCTGTTTAAAGTGATATATAATATAACTATTTATGTTGTAGTGAAGTTGTAGTTGAATAAAATGGGTTAGACCTATTTTTTTTTTTTTTTTTTTTGGTTCCTAAAAAATTAATGTAAGTCATAACTAGTGTTTATTCGGGCCTACTAATTTTGAAATTTGTCAAAATGCCCGGGAATTGTGTCTTCAATGATTTGTGGCTCCAAGATCCTAATTTTAATAAGTGGCAGGGAAAAAGGGAAAACAAAAATAAAGCTTGATGTAATATTTGTGAAACTAATTTTGATATTAGCAAAATGGCCGTGTCTGCTTTAACAAGCCACATGACTGGAAAGAAACACTCCAGTCGTGCAAGTGACAAAAAGTCGTGTTTAGGAATAAAGTACTTTTATGGTAGAGAAGAGTCACAGCAAGGTTCATCTTCCAGTGTGGCTATTACTGATGCAAATGTAACAACCCAAGAAAAACAGAAAATTGCACCATTCTTTTCAAGCCAGGAT
>PNEQ01003906.1:0-33424 GCA_003012365.1 Medauroidea extradentata
TCAGCCCGCCGCAGCAGTCCTCTTGTATCGCCAACACTGCTCCGCAGGTAGCCGCCTGCCGCCTCACAGTAGACTTTGACGTCACCAAGATGTCTTCACCAGTCTCTCTCCACAGGCGTAGCACCTTCCTCTAGCACTTCCAATAGCGAACTCCCCTCAAATGTGCCGATTCTGTGCTTTTATACTAGCCCAGACAGTCTGTTATTCCCCGCATTACAGGGGTCTAAAAATAGATATTTCATCATGTTTCGGATATGCTTTTAGTCACGTAGGCCACCCTCGAAGGGTTAAGACGCAGTTGGGACAGGTATCTATGACGTAGGTTAGGCGGGTTTCCCACTATGCGCCACCCGGGCTTTAAGTCATCGGCCAGCCCTCAAGGTGTTACGAAACAGCCGCCGACCACTGGCCTCCAGGCACACGGCATGCAACAGTATGTATGGGGGAGGAGGGTGTTAAAATGGGAAATATTTTAAAGGAACACCGATCGCCACAGTTAAAACGGGGGTGTCCGGTGGTCCCCCCACCCCGGAAAAATTTTGGCTTTCTAGGTGAAAAATGGTGCTGTTTAAGCAGTTCTAGTATCGAAAAATTGAACAGTGATACTAATATTATATTTTTTAAAAGATGAACAATGTTTGAGTGTAGAGTATTACTAATTGTTGCCCTGATTCTCTCTTTGAAAAGCATCATAGTGGTTGCAGTCAGTTTCGTTGACAGAAGTTATTTAATTTATTAGGGGGGGGGGGGCGTTTTTCTAAGGTTGAACAGCATTGATAACAAAATTCAACTGATCAACAGTACATGTAGAATTATGTTCTAAAATTAATTTTGTTTTATGGTTAAATTCTCAAAAGTTTTATCTGGCTGATAACTGTGTTTAACCAATAGTCTAAAATCTAAATGATTTTAATACTTATACTGATATAAAGGGAATGTAGCATTTTGCTGTCATAACTATCCACAAAAAAGCCAATTTTACATTAATTGCGAATATAAAACCCGTACACTAGGGCTCTGCCACAATTATGCAGACGTGTTTGACCGTGCAGACCGTTCCGATTCGTCCGTGCAGGTCGCGAGGGCCTATCTTGAAATAGTTTGCCACAATTAGATTGATGGTGTAGTTGGTGTAACTTGTTACAGAAGTCAGTTAAGTGGGCCGCCATTTATTTATCTGTTTTAATAAAACCACGTTTTCGCGTTTTTTTCTTTAAATTTAGTGTAAACAAAGATTCTTATTGGTCAACTGACTTCATGACGTCAGATGCTGATGATGCTGTTCACAAATCCGTCAGCCAAAGTTCGGTGTAGGAAAACTTTCGGGGTGGACAGGTTTGCATCATCTGCTCAATAAACCTCTGACGTCAAAGGTCACATGAACAATTCATCCAATCAGAAGCCAGATCGGGGTCTGCACCATCAACACGGCCTGTACGGTCAGACAGGTCTGCATAATTTTGCAGACCCTTAAAAACAACTATAGTTAACAAGATAACATTTTTAAAGCATAGTTTTTAGGCAGTAGGAAGACAACATTATTAAAATTAAAATTGTCTGAATTGCAAATTAAAAAACTCTCAAATAAATTAGTGATTATCAGCGACAACTTTAACTTACCAAACTAATTTTGTCCTCCGTGGTTTCAGAGCAAATTGTTCAACTACTTGTTTTGGCTTACTTTTCATTTGTTTTTTGTACGCTGAGCAAAGCAAGTTTGGTGAAACGGGTATCCGATGTTGAATTGCGAAGATAAGTTTTCACCCATTTCATATAGTAAAGAATGACCTCTCTGCTGCAGCTGTAGAAACAGGCAAAGTTGCAAGAATTTCCAGAAGCGCACAAATGTTTGGATAGTTTGTAATATATAGAATTCATACTCTGTGCATTACAGAGTTTGAACTTTAAAACGTAATAACTAGTTGACTAAATGCTTAGTTTAATATAAGTTTCATTGAATTCAGTTTAGATTTCCATATCATAAATTTATACTTAGGTAATTCTATCAGCAATATTCCAATTTTATATGTATTGTCACAGATTTTAGTATTGAATAATGTTAGTTGTATAATCGATTGTAAACAGTATTCTGATAAGATTTCTAGACGTCAGTTTTAAACGTATGTGCTATGTAAAAATGTTATGTGCGGAAAAAACAAAAGAAAAGTTTTGTTAGGAAAGGTCACGGCCGTAGAAGAACAGGTCTGCACACTCGCCTATCTAACAATGTATTTTGCTTGACCCCCTTATTTGGCTGTAGTTCGTCAATTTACCGAGAATGTCGTACTTTTTGGCGCTGTTTTCCTGGCGGTCGGACTCAAACTCCGCCCACTTTTTTCCATTGTTAAATTTATAAAGTAAATAAAGATTGCTGGATTGTGAGCGATGAAAGTATTTCATAACTTGATAAAAAATACGTTTTGATAAATTGTTTATCTTAGCAGAAAGGAAGTGGGCGGAGTTTAGTTTGACCGCCATAACATCAGCGCCAATAAAACACAATATTCTCGGTAACTTGGTGAACTGCAGCCAAACAACAAGGGGGTCAAGTTTCCACGCGAGTGTCCAGACCTGTTCTTCTGCGACCGTGGGAAGGGTTAAAATGTTATGGAGGATGAAGGGAGAATTTTTATTAAATCTGGGAATTACGGAATGTGCTGTCTTACTGCCTATCCTACTGAAGGGAGGACAGAAATTAATCCTAGGGAACATGAGACAGATTATGATACGTTTCTGCCGAGAAGATTATTCCGGTAATGTAAAGTTTATTTTAATTGACTCTACGCAGGGCACTTCATGGCTTGTTGTTTGGTACGCTGCATAGGCTATTATATGATTGGTTATGTAATTTCTTACCCTTCACATTTTGATATATTGTCACAATATTATTTTTCAGTCAGCGATATTTTATTATTCTATTTCTGCCCGAACTCCACCCCTGAAAATAGTGATGGAACTTGGAAATTAGCAATGCTCACAGCCGTTCCATCATTTGTTATTATGTTGGTATTAAGAAACAGTAAAATATATATCACAAGTTGTGGAACAGTCTGAAGAAGTACTTCTAGTGAATTACTTGTTCGTTCAGTTGCCGGTTTTTTCAACCCTTCGCCTTCCAGGTATCCATAATTCTGAACGAACCGAATTCACATTCGGGAGAACACCAGATTATAGCTCAATACATATTTTAAGGCGTGTTGCTTCGGTCTGACTTGTTAATTTGCTTGGAACAAACTGCTCAAGAGTTCGTTTCATTTAAATACGCCCATTATAATGAAAGTGATTACATGTTTTTGTTTACAAGTATTAATCTGGAGAAAATTTGATACGTAGGTTCGAGATCTATAGATAAATTCTAAATCGCATGTTTTTTTTGTCCTCCATATTTCGTGGAGGGTGGAAGGGGTAAACCCGGAAAACCTCCCTGCCTTGTCTATGCCCTTGACGCATATTACATACGTAACACAGCGCTATTATTACACTGTCGAAAATCAAATGGTTGGACGGCATATGCCCGGATATACCTTACTTTGAAGAGACTTCTAGCCGGTTTTTGCAAGTAGGAATCGTGTAGGACATTGTCTCTGGTCGGTGGGTTTTCTCGGGATCTCCGGTTTCTCCCGACCTTAGATTGTTCACCCTCATTGGCTCCTCTGAGAAACATAAGACGTTAAGATCCGCAAAGATTCCTTTACTTCACTGTAATTAAAGAGACAGACTTCCAAAACCATAAAAAATTTTTTGAAATTTTTTATTTCTTGAGTCTTTTTAATACCATTAAATAAGTAAAATGTGGTGTCTAAAGGTTTTTCAACCTTTTCTGGAAATAAAAAAAACTAACTTATTACCGTAAAAGTTATTTACGGATATATAAACACTGGTTCTACAGACGAAGTCTTGTTAGTGATACAGTCACCTTGTTGCAGACATGCATGCACGCACACACATAACGCTACCAGAGGGTCCCGCGCTGGGACTTTGTCGCCACTGATGAAATTAATAAAGCCTCGCCATTGAGGGGCGACACACCGAACATAACGTAAATTATTATTATACGTTAGCGAGAGGTCGCTGCAAACTAATGCAATTTGCAGTGTGATGGCCGCCAGGGATGGGGTGGTTGTTGGAGGATGAAGGGTTGTTGTCGGCAGAGGGGGAGGGTGGAGCAGATACCCCGCGGGGCTTAATCTCTGTCTCCACCCTCCCCTACCGGGGTAATGTGATTGCGGGAGGGGAAGAGAGAAATATGAGGGTGGCAGTACTGGAGCAGCGCCGCCCCAGGGCGAACAAGTTCTGGGGGAGAGGTTACACCCAAGTGGAAGAGTTGAAGTAAGCGTCACGTACATACTGTGTACGTCCTAGTAACAACTCTTTGAAGTGCGCGCATCAACCCTTCTGTTGAATGTTCCATTTATGAATAACACCATTATGTTTGTTGTCATTATGCATTGAATACACTTTCTTTGCCACAGTACAAATTTTGTTGCTGGACGAACTGTTGTAAAGTAAGGAAAATATACAGCCATGGACATGGTTATTAAAATACCTTGCTACTAATATTTATGACAAGCTCTAGTGATTTTTGTTGAAAAAAAAAAAAATCTTCATTGCTTGAAAGGAAAATTTAAAACTCGGATATGTTATTATAAACACTGTCTGTCTGGAAAACTACTTTGTTTTGTTTCGTCTCTTCATTGTGTCGTTTGTCTTTTCTGTGTATGTCTGTTATCTGTTGTGTTTTGTCTCGTCTATTTGTTGTGTCTTTTTGTTATTTTTCTGTTTTTGACTGATATCTACTGTGTTTTTTGTTTCGTCTCATCGTTGTGTCGCATGTTACTTGGTTTTTTTATTTTATTTATTATCTTCGTTTGTTATCTGTTTGTTCCTTGTTTTTATTTGACCCGATTCCATTTTGGAATTTCATGTTGTGTATGTATCTTGCTGACTAAAGCATACTCTGCTTATTTTATGGTTTTCTTTTATTTGTTTAGTTTTCTTTGGCAGTCATTCAATTTGCAATGGAGTACGTCCAAAAAACTGAATCTAGTCATGCACTCCCATTGCACAGTTCTTTCAAAGATCAATTTTTTTTTAACCTAAAACAAACCCAGAACTGTTTTTTTTGTGCGGAAAAAAGTTTTTTACTTAGTCTTAAAATGTCTTATTCGAACTCTTTTGAGATTATGTCTTATGCTAGCTGTTTAACATTATACAAAGACCTCCGCGTTTCGTCAGCTATTTTTATTTACGCATAATCCAATGACAAAGTCACTGATATTTTCACGAAGAGAATGTAGTTTCAGTTGGTTAGAATGCCGTATGTGGACATCTGCATCTGTGTTTTATGTATACTGGCAGCATGTCTTAGCGCAGAGGCGTCGCTCATTGGTTGTGCCTTTGAGACGTAGGTTCCTGCGACACCACACGTCTGTCATTTTCGGCTAGAAGCCCCAGCACATTCACAACCTCTGGCCATGCTCCAGATATGCACGTAAGGCATTGCAACAAGCTATACGCTCCCTACTCATATGTGGTGTCGTGTAAATGTTCTGGTAAGAGTCTCATCAACAACAACCGTACACTGAAATTCATCCTCGCAAGTGTTTAATTTAGCAACAACCAAATTCTCACCAAAATGTCGTACCAGATATATATTTTATTTTAGACACAAAATATGATTAAATTCGACTCTAATGAAATTTTTTCATCTCTCATAGTTTTCGCGTAGTGGCTTGTTAAATTAAAGTCAAAATGTGCATGTTTCCGTTTTAAAAAACCAACTGACATACCAAACTGAAAAAAAAATTCACAGCGGATAAAGACGTCGTAGGCTACAATGCCATGTACATAAAAACTAATAATAAACACTTTTTGTATTTAAATGAAAATGTTAAAATTAAAAAAAAAATAAATTCAATAATTTTTTTAAATACCAAAATATTTTATTTTATGGTTTAACATAGCTGAATTTTTAGCCTACAACGTCATTATTCACTGCAAATTTTCAGTTCGGTAAGTGAGTAGGCTTTAGTGTCGTCCTTAAAATGGAAACATACAAATTTTGGCTTTAACGAGCCATTACGCAAAAAATATGTGAGATAAAATAATTTTATAAGATAAAAATTTAGTCACATTTTGTTTCTAAAACAAGGGGAAAAAATTGTAAAAATATAAAAATAAAAACATGATGATGAAAATTGCTGTAGACAGCGCCCTTAAAGTGTTAGAAAAAAGTATAAAAGATATATATAAATATTGTTCCGTTCAACCAAAGCTGGGGTAGTTGATGGTGCGTAGTGGAATACACTCCAGACATTGGACTGGTCAAGCTACACCAGCCATTTTGAATGAAACTACTTTTTTTTTTGTAGCTGCCACCTTCATTCAGCGGCGTTTTCAAACTGGTTTATGCAATTCGCTACGTTAATTTTCGCCCCGAAAGAATAAACAAATATTTTTACTTCACGGTAGTTATAATGCAATTTTATAGATGGGACTTCCTAATTTACATCCACCACACAAAATAAAAAGCGTACTTACAAATACCGAAATGAGTTGTATGAGGCTAAGCAACACACATCTCACTCATGAACACATTTATAACTGAATAACAATACAAGTATACTATTTTCGTTTAGTTAGCTATGTGTTTCATAATCACAAATAATAGTACAAACTTTCATCCCATCAAATACAAATTACTCCTCCCATAACCGTTAGCAATTTTTTAACTAATAAAAACTTCGCGAATCCTTCTATTGCACTAAACCAGTTACATCTGCTCCAGAACAGGTGTAAATACGCTGGTGTAGCTACACCAGCACGAATGAAACTCCTATTACCGATAGTACGACGCAATATTCTGGTGAATGAAACATTTTTCTAGTATGTCTACTCTGGTGTAATGTTGTAGCTACCCCAGCAGGCTGAATAAAGTCACTTGTATGCAATAAAACAGGAACTCCTGTATTATTGAGTTTTGGATTTCCACTCATCGCCTTCGTATTGGTCCTCGCGTCTACTACTAAGCATCGTTCATCATTGGTCAACTGTCTCCCAGTAGAAAGTTAATTCGTTTGCGTTCCGACCAAAATGGCCGAACGTACGTAATCTTATTCGCGTACAATATATATATTTTTTCAAAATATAAAAATGTAGTTTATTATTACCCAAGTTGTTTGCTGAGGGTACAATAGAGCCCCTTGCTATACAGTATCAAGACAAATACCTTATATTATGGTATTTTTGCTTTCTTTCGTGGATTCATTTCTATCTAACTTTACCAGCAACATGGCCTTCAGTATGTTAAATATTTATTATATTGGCGATGAGTGGAAAAATCACGCGATGACTTGCGGGAAGTGTGGTGGTACATCCCAGCTTCCTAGCGGAAGACATTGTTTTTATAACGGTCACGAGGCTTATCAATGGAGCCGTTGATTTCTGGTGTTCCGTCTTGTTTCAATGCCTTACGTGCACAACTACAGCTTTGTTCATGGTTATTGGCAGCAAGTCGTTGAGCAGAGATATCTCTTATTGCACTGTGTCACTTATAATATTGTTATACGACACCACACGTCTGTGGTTGCGAGTAGAACATTAGCACGCTGAGGGTCAAAACATCCGATTACTGACCATCAATAGAGCATCAGATGTCATAAGGCATGTAAACAGGCTGCTGCAAAATTTCAACCAAAAATCTTTGTGTGTTTATAAGTGTTCAACTACCAGGTAATGAGAGGACAGGGGACTTATTAGTTATATTGGTTTCGTTTCCTTTCGGTAAAAAAAAAAAAAAAAAAAAAAAAATAAAATAAAATAAAATAAAAATATAAAAAAAAAACGTTTCTTCTATCTAGTATATTCGTTTCGTCTCGAATCTTCTTATTCCAAGTGTAGTGCTTGCGGGTGTTCTTTTGACGTCGCTCAATATTTCATTCCGTTTCACGCCAACATATCACATCGTTGATATCTCGGTTCGATACGGAATGAAAAATTGCGAGATGTCGTTTGTCATTTGTTACTAGGTTTAATTACGAAAACAAAGCGTAACGTGTTCTTAATTGTAACTGAGGGAAATGATTGATGTTGTCAACTTGTGTCTCGGAAGCACTAAAGTGGTTCTTTGCTCGTCACTGATCAAGGAACTTTGCCAGTATTTGAGCCGCCCCCTGTCACGACCTTGTTCTGTGCAGCCCTCTCTGCTCCAGTCTTCTCTCTCTCTCTTTCTCTCTCTCTCTCCAGTCAAAGGTTAGACTCATTAAGTTATTTTTAATGACAGCAAATGGAAGGACGGTTTCGTTAGATTAAGGAACTACAATGACAATTAATGTACTTCACTAACCTAAAAAGAACCGTCCTTCTACTATGAAAACAGCATTTTTTCCCCTTTAAACTAATCTATAGTAACATAAAATTAAATAAACTTCCTTCTGACATTTCTATGTGTAATTTTTACTACACAAGAATTTTCTGTACCAGCGAATATATAATGCTTAACGATTACGACCCCTTAAACTTTTCCAGGTTCCTTTGCTATATATCATTGCTTTATGATAAGAAAAACCCGCCACATCTTTGATTGTGTACGATTGAATATCTAACTGCTAGTTGGTGTAAATGATTTGTATGTTGACATGTAATTAACTTTAAACAATTTACAAACAACGTATCTACATTGTATAAAAAGGTTTTCTTTGAAATTGAGTGATTTTTCCTGGATTAGTCATTCTCGGCAAACGCATTGTTCCAAACGCCTCGTAATAAGTAAATAACCGAAATAAAATAGCGAAATGACAGCTAGAAGGATGTGATGATGCGGGAAAAAATGCCCCAAGTTGCAAGCAGATTCGTCGTTTTGTTTGCTGAAACGAATGTCATACAGTGTTGATTATTTGGGACAGTTTGATACAGTATTTGAAACAAAATGCATAGACTGCAAAGAACTACACGGCATTGCCTACAGTGTAAACGCATTTGCTCTTTCACTGTCGCTTCACGCCAGACTCATTTTTTTTAATGTGTTCAGCTTGACTTGCAGTGCAGAGCACTGACAGTTACGATTTCGTGTGCAGCCTACACATACACTACACATACATACATACGTACACATAAATAAAATCAATATTTTAAAATAAGGTTATTTTTAAGTCATCAGGGCATTTATCACACAGTTATTAAAATAGTCTTCGATTTTAATCCCGGTATTCTTCCTCAGGAATGTTAAGAATTTATTTTGTGACATCAAGTCAAGAGACGACTAAGAAAACCATTGTAAGCTTATGCAAACGTAAGTATACCAAAGAATTGTTTAAAAATTGTTCGATTCTCGTCTTTCAAATGACTGCAGTGCTTTTATGTTATTCTGTTTCCAGTGGCTCTTCACGCGGTGATTACATAATTGTGTTTCTAAACATTATGGTTTGCAGTCCAGCACACGTTTCTGTCTTTGGGGTTTTTAGAATCCTTTTTAATCTTGTAGTCACATAATTTTTGAAGTGACTGTACAAATATAATGCGCATTAAGTAGTTTGGTGAAGAAAGGAGTAGTCGCAGTTCGTTGCAAACATTTCTAGCACAGTCAGACAGGTCCCTTAATTCTCCCTCTCACCAGTTGGTTTATTGGTTTTTATTGCCTTTTATTTATTGTTTTTCTTGACCGAGGCATTTGTTTCTTGGCGGTGGCATTGATCATTTCTGTTGACTTTGATAAAAAATAGACGTAATTATGAGTTCCTAGTTAACATCTTTTACGGCTACTGGAGGGTAAGATAAATAGCAATGCTAGCATTGCAGTGCTTTTGTATCGTTCAGTCGTGAAACAGAAATAGGCCAGGAATACCGATAAATCAACACGGAGGAGGGAGACCGACTCTTAAGACCACGTCCTTCTATTTCTACAACTTTTGCGAGAATATATTTTTTAGCCTATATGAAATGAATGAAAAGAAAAAAAAATCCTTGAAGTTTTGGTAAAATAGTTTCTATTGTTTTGACTAATCTTGCAAGACAAAGATGTTATTTTTAAATTGTTTCATTGAATAAATTATCTTGAGTTATCTGACTAGCCGAAACCATATATTTTTTTGTTTAGGAAAAAAAAGGCTTAACAGTAAACATTTACTTTCAACAAAACTAAAACAGTTTAAATATGACTATTCTACTTTAGGTTCAAATCAGTAATAACCCCTTATTTTCGCTCAAATACTTGTGCACCACTTAGGTTCAATGTCGTACACGCACATCTGCAACTCTGGTCGTTGTTATTAGCAGCATGTCTTTGTTTGGAGGCGTCACTTATCAGATCGTGCCAATAAGAACGAGGTCACTGCGACAATACACGTCTGTGGTTGACGGCCAGAACCCCTGAGTTAAAACTTCTGATTATTGACCATAAAGCAGAGTTAGAGGTGCGCACGTATAAGACACAAACAAACTGGTGCGAAAATCAAGGGAAGACAAGGTAAAAGGACTTCGACAGTGAGGTCGTTACAGACGATACGAAAATCAAGTATCCGTAAGTTAGACATACCGTACGCCGTGTGAGGATACATTTCCATGAATACGTACACGCTCTTCATCCAAATCAGCGAAATATTAAGGGCATGGGCCCGAGTTTCTTCGCATTTAACGACAATTATTTTTTAAAACATAAATGGGAGCCAATATCGTAAAATCGCTTCGTAACTTTGTTATGACTGATTTAAACTGCATACTCTAATTTTGTCGAGTCAGAAGACTGCAAAATAGTTGCTAATTAGTTAAGTAACGAAATTTCCTTTTAATTGATAAATTAGTTATACTCATCATACAGTTTGTCTCGATAAATTACATTGCATTGTAAAACTATTTTGCAACAATGTTACGAAGCAATTTTACGATATCGACTCTCGTATGGATTTTGAAAAATAATTCTCTCGAAAGCTGAGAAACTCGAGCCCAAGCCCTTAAGAGTGCTGTGCACTGGTTCGACATTTCCGTGTTTGACGCGCGGTAACAGCTGAGTGATGAGAGCCAGAGCACCACTCTCGACGATGGACACATGGTCTCTATTCGCAGCTCGCTAAACTGGCGTGCAATGTTTTCGTAGAACTCATTTCCCTGTGGGACTTTAAGTCGGGACTCTTAAATTTTATTTTTTGCATAGTATGAAGTAAAGACCAATGCACGCACCTCATTTTACAATTTACGGCTTCAGGTCGTATTTTCAGAGTTACAGCAGTCTAAAAAATCCGTTTTTAGCCATTTACAGAGGCCCAAAAATAATGTTACTAACAAGCATTCTGAATTTTCAAAAATTGGCATACGTAGTTTTAAGAGGGTGTTCTTTTCGTGGATAACAACAATAAGAATAAGTTCGGCGGTTTCGCGTAAAAAAGTATTCGCGGGACACGCCACAACACCGTCCAACGGCTAAGTACACAGGCCTCTTAATCATTCGGAAATTCCGGTTAACAATCTGTTTCTGACTGAGTAATGTGTATAATTGTCTAATGATCAGTTTACGTGCAGGTGCAATTCACTGAGAATAATAGTAAATCACTTGTATATCAGTAGCATTTAGTCAGTGTAACAGTCAGCAGGGTTTCACTAACTTCAGTTGCTCATTTTTGATCGAAGAAACTGGAATTCACCAAAGTTGTTTATTTCTCACCGATTATAGTTTAGAGTAGAGTTGCCAGTGTCTACGACTGTCCAGTTAGGCTGAGTGTACAGTTGTCACCGCGGACAGCGGGGAGTGTACTCGTAAATACGAGACGAGGATTTGCTCGCACTTGTGATGTGAGTGGCACAGCCTCGTATCTCGGGGAGGTTGGAGGAGGGGGAGGGAGGATGATTGCGTTTCGATTGATCGCCATCCTGCGACGTCTCGCTGCAGGCAGAGGTTCCTGTGTAGAGATTGGTAGGCATCAAACACTACACCGCTTCATCTTCTTTATCGTCTGCCGTGAACCTCTCGAACATTCCAGTCTTATTCCCTTTCTTCAGGTTATATTATGTACTTATAATAATTGTGAATGCCACCACCACGAGTCAGCTCCAGAATTACGTTAATTTTATGTCTCGATTTTCTGTAGAACGAGTGAACCGATTTTCAATCTGAAAATGGTAAGTTGTATTGTTTTAAAAATATTTTAATAATTATGTTTTATCCACATGGGTTAAGCGAAAAGTTACTTTCGATTATCTCACACCTAAAATAATTATGACTGGATTCAGTTTCTTGGACGTACTCCATTGCAAATTGAATGACTGTCAAAGAAAACTAAAGAAATAAAAGAAAACCATAATATAAGCAGAGTATGCTTTAGTCAGCAAGATACATACACAACAAAAAATTCCAAAAATGGAATCGGGTTAATAGAAACAAGGAACAAGCAGATAATAAATGAAAATAATTACAAATAAAATAAAAAACCAAGTAACATGCGACACAACGATGAGATGAAACAAAAAAAAAAAAACAGCAAATATCAGACACGAACAGAAAAGTAACAAAAGGACACAACAAATAGACGAGACAAAACGCAATAGATAACAGACTTATACAGAAAAGACGAACGACACAACGAAGAGACGAAATAAAACACAGTAGTTTTCCAAACAGTCAGTATGAACGACGTTTCGGGAACTGGAATCTGTTCCCGTCATCAGGTAGACACACAGGGTTCAGGAACACGAGTGCGTTTCCCCCGTCCCTTCATTCCGGTACTGCTCCATGTTCACGTCATGTCATCTTTCATCAGCGCTGAAGACCTCGGATGTTAAGGGGCCCGCCTCGTGGCACATGTGTTTGTGTGAGTGAGGTAGGGTGCTAAGGGCGACGTCGCGTCGCCTCTACGCTTAAGGCGTGCAGTCTTTTCGTAAAAAAACAAATTTCCTATGGGACTTTAAGTAGTGACCCTATTGTTTTATTTACGAAATCACTTTACTAAAGTCCAATACACTACCCTTAAGTGGTTTCACATGTATTCGGCTAGTATATTTTCCGCTATAGCAGCCTGAAAACCCCGTTTTAACCCATTTTGACGTGCCCTAAAAGGGGATTTTTAATACGTGTGTTGTCTTGAAAGTACTTAAGGGCAGTCGTCTGAAGTGTGTGTTCTTTTCGTAGACAAACGGCGTGAACACACGTGTATTAGTTTCGGTGTAAAACTGTTTCTTCAAACACGCTGCAGTGTGATTTTATGGCAACGAAGCGGGCCCCAGCGCTGACCGAAATCTCTCACTCGCTTTATCGGAGCGCGTAATTCCTAAGCTCGGCTAGCTCAAGTGCTTATCGAGTGGTTGAAATCAAAGCGAAGGCACTGGCCTGTGTTATTCTGTTTATTTTGTTGTAATTTTGTTGTTTTTCTTTTAAATTAACACATCTAAGAACGGAAGATTTTTATTTGTTTCTGTATCGTATGTGAACAGTATTGATGGTGTGGTTGAGTTTAGATAATTTGCAAAATCATCCAGTTTGTCCGTCCCAATTGCCAGATCAGAATTGCGTAGTCTGCATAACGAATCCAGACCCTAGGTCTCTTGCCGTTTGAAAGGTGAAAGTGAGGAGCCCATTACCATTCCGTTAATGTAAAAATCACCTTTAAACTTAAAATATGTAGTGCGGACACCGAGTGTGATTAGTTCCATGGTTGATAGAATAGGTGTTCTTTCATTCAGTGAACAGTCATTTTCCAGTTTTGTCTGTATACTACATTTGTAAACCAGCATTGTACGTCAAAATTCATAAAAGCGTCACTAGGTGATATTTCTAAGGATTTTGCAATGCACTTGACCAGAATCCTTAACAAAAGTTGGTGTCTGACCAGCGAGTGGCCCAAATATTTTAGCGGAAACTTGGACAAGTTTTGGCATAGAGAGTTGTAGGAGCTGATTATCGAACGTAATGGCAAACTGATTTATGAATTTGTTGCAAACCATTAATGTGAAGGTGGTAGGTGGTAATGATAGTTTTTTCTGGAATCTATTTATGATTATCTAAACACTTAAAAGTTCCTCATTGGCAGTCACATATTTGTCAGCATTTTTGTACTTATTTAATGACATTGTCATTTGTCATTGTCATAATCTGTTCTGTCCAGCAAAACAGTGGCACAGTCCTTGTCTGCAGGAAGGATAACTGCGGAACTCGTTAATGGACATGTTTTGTTTCGGAGGCCCAGTAGATGTGATTGATGTTCGCACAGACCGACGGAGTTCATTCAGGTTGTCCACTGGTAGCTTGTTCACCACAGTTTATACTAATTATACTATATCAAGGACAGTAATTCGCTGTTTTGCAATGCAGTAATTCAGACCGTTCTTAGTTACTGATTTTTCACATTGTGAAGTAACATTGCTACCTGCATTGGAAATAGTATTTTTTGTAGTTGTAGGCTTGATTTTACGTGCTGAAACTGAAAGTTTGGACAGTGTTCGTTTCTGACTTTTTTCCTCCATATTTGAAGGGTACGGGGAAATACAATGGTAACCCGGAATGCAATAGTAAACTCACGTGTACACTACGATATAAGAGATTAAGCAATATAACCACAAATGGAAGCGCAGTGCACAAATGATTCTATTGCAGGCCACGCTTTTGTAGCTTATTGCACCAATAAAATAGTGATAAATATTATTTTATTATTGTGTAGTTGCTTATTTTTCATTGGTTATACACTACAATAACTAAATCATAATTTTTAAAGAATGATGATTTTAATTAAATTTCGTAGTCAAATTGTACCTTATCTTTACATGTGCATAACTCAGTTGTTATACATTGTGGGTTACCATTGTCTCTCCCCATGCCCTTCATTTGGGGTTTTTCTCTACCAGATTTGAAATAAACTTGTTAATACTTACTGGAACCCTTTGAGTTGAGCACTGACTGAACTCTAACTGAAGATATTTTATTTTGTTGCTTAGCTGGGACTTCCTGTAACGATTGAAAGCAATTATCTAATTCAAAAGAGTTTTGCTGACTTTGGCACTGGTTTCACGAGCCTACAGCTCTTCATAGTGAGTACTTTAGGAATGATCCCACTACTTCATCATTTAGATTTTGAATGATGTAACATTTTTGGATCACTTTTAGAGAAGAAGCATTTTATTTTCCAGTTTTCGAACATAAACATTCATATAACACCGGGAATTGATAATGTGTCTGAAAGATTCTTGCAGTATTGTGGATACAATCAATTGCAGTTTTACGTAGTCTCAGTAAACAGGTGTGACACAGGAAAAAACAATAAAGGAACTGCTTACTCAACAGGCACTGTTTCTGATAAATGGTTTATTGCTCTTCCTAGTCATACGCGAACTGTGATTTTGTTTGGTGTTTGCATTTTTACAAAAGTTAATTTTATTTCAAATTTAATTATTTACACTTCCGCGAGATATATAAAAACTATTTTTTACTCACATTCATATTTCCGTATGAGCAGTTAATGAATATTTTACTTCAGAAAGTTTTTATTCCGAAACTCTTTATTTCGACAAATGGAATAAACGATCCGGAGATAGAACTTTGTTACCATAAACCGGGGTAGCTGTTAACGCTTAAAACATTCATTTTTAGGTTATTTGAGTAAGAAATGTGTATCTGTAATGGAGTATTAGGAACCATTCATTTCAAACATCCAATGAAAATTAAAGATTTTTTTAACCAAATTATTACAAAATTAACATTTTAAGTAGCCCACACCTGTCACGAGTAATCCAGGGGTTTATATTATTCAATTATTTTTAAGTAGATGTAAAGCAGCACGATCTTATGTTTTATCATCTAGGCAGATACTGTAGTGCGTTTTGTCTCCGGCGAGTATTTTATTTTTAGTTCATGGAGCCTTGTCTAAAGCGCCATTGAACATTATCTTATCTCAAAAATGCTTTCATAAGCGTAAATGTGTATAATAATTCTGATGCATATAACATCTGTTTATTGTTGGATATTCCTCAGTGCTGAAGTAAATGAGGGCGGGTCTGCAGATAACTTACTAGTGATGTTCCAGAAAACACGTGTATATTTCGAATCCGGTGGCATTGCCTGAGGTACCGCAGCCTGGAAAAAGCCGCTTTAGCCATTTTGAGAAGACCGAAAATTATTTATGAGTAGTTTCGTAAAAAAAAAATAATTATCAAATGCAACACACGGTAGCACATTTCAAGCGCAGGTAGGAGAAAAAAAGTGTGAACAAAAAAACCTTGAGTGTACTTGAAGCAGGGATGACGTGCCTAGCGGTAGAAGTGTTTCTGAACACGCCGGGGCTGAGGGCGTGAACGTGGTTCGTGACGATGAACGGTCCAGCACGGAGGCTGGTAATTGATCTAAATGAAGGAATCATTTCATCTGAGGGGGGAAGACTGTCACTCTCTCTCTCTCTCTCTCTCGCTTTTATCTTTGTTCCTTCCCTATCCAGCGGCCACACTTCTCGGGCTAGTGCCGGCGATACAGTTACATGTTCAGTACAGAGGGGATTACTTTCTTACACCAACATGAAACCAAGCTCTAAGCAGTCATTTAGCAACTTATTTCACGCTAGACTTGTAGACTCCTGATCCGAGCTCCTGTAGGCGTCTACCGTACACCGAGCTATCACATGAACTGACGCCCTACGATGGGGAAGCGACAGAGAACAGAATGCATACAGGGAGAAAATTGTGAGCACTCGAAGAAAACCCGCTGTCGAAAGGCAACATCCTCCAAGCTCCTCACATGATTTTAATATACTATAATATTATACATATAAAGTATTTATGTATGTGTGTACATACATATTTAAGTATTTGTATAGCCTATGCGTGTACATACACATAAAGTGTTTATATACTTGTGTAACTGTCTAGGTTTGATTCCCAGCGGGGTCATCGAGAATGTGACTGTAGAGTGACATTGGTGTCCGCCGCCGTTTCCTCATGTGCCATCCGAGGCCGTGCTGTCGCGAGACCGAAAGCCGAAGCGTCCATAACTCGCTGGGTGTTTGTCAAATCAAATGCACCCCGACAGTCTAGTTTCAAATCATTGGAATGGCTGCGAGGCGCGTGTAACTGTTTTAGCT
Organism: Medauroidea extradentata; assembly: GCA_003012365.1. NCBI lineage: Eukaryota > Metazoa > Arthropoda > Insecta > Phasmatodea > Phasmatidae > Medauroidea > Medauroidea extradentata. Next base: position 17,046 of record PNEQ01003906.1, read on the forward strand.
GGGCTCAGGACCCGTATTTAAGGCAATGTGGAGGCCTTATATAGTGGCCTGAGGGCATCTTGCCTGTGATTGGCTGTCGGAGGGGCCAATAGGAATACAAGGGGTTCCTGATCGGTTCCATAGTGTGTTCAATGATTGGCCGCCTAGGGGACCAATCAGCAGCTCTAGCTTTCGTCTTAAAAATAAACTATCCAGTAAAAATTAATGTGGTGAATGCTCGAAGTAAAATAGAAAAATATATGTGATAGCACAGCTCTGTCCGCCTGTTGAGTGGCTTCTGCACAGAGAGGTATGTGAACCTGAATTACGTACATCGGTCTGCAGTACCCTTGGCACTCCGTCTATTGTGTGCGTTAGATATACACAAATTCAGCCCATCTAGTCAGTCTCGTAAAAGTGGGACACCACACGCCATATTGTAATTTTTTTTAAATTTTAGTTTGTTAGGACACTGAAATGTATTTATAATTATCTGTAATCAAAATGTCAGATGCATAATTACGACTTGATTAGTTTTAATCATAAGTAAGCTAAATGTATGCGTTTTCCGAGTCATCAGGCAATGCATATGTAAAAAATTAGTGTCAAATTCCGAAGGTATCAGTAAAATGTTAAAATCTATAGGATGAGACATTTTCAATAATTATAACGATAATTGTGTTTATATTCTGAAATTGATCAATTCAACCCAAGAGAAACGTCACCTAAATGTTATGCTATGGCCCTCGTGGTTTTATCTGTCCCGAACCCCGGTCGTGTCTGTAACACCCTTTTCCCAATATTTTTGTAAATTAAAATTGTTGCTTCTGTATCAATAAAAAAATAGCAAGTCATCTATAAACGTGTTTTCGCTACCCTTTCTAAATGACTTTAAGCGTCCAAATGCGGAAGTTCTGCTTGACTTGTGCTACTCGAGGTGCAATACATTTGCATATCTACGAAGACAAAACACACTTCAAACTATGCCCTTATATACACTCACTACGATTATTAGATATATGTTTGTTTGCTGTGAGGTATTCTAACTACCAATACAGTTATAGCTGCAAGCCGAAGGAATCAGTTGAATAAAAATGACAGAAAAAAAAATACAATTATTTGTATAATCGCGACTGACAATTTAAGTACTAGGGACCACAATCGTAGGACCGAGACCATTTAATCCCGTACGAAACAGCAGCGTAAAAAGTCCTATGACCAGTCGGACCAGACCCAACGCTCTTTCAGAGGCGCTGGACCTATCAGGCCTCCCCATCGCATCATAGGACCACCACTGCCGTTCAATAGCATTCTGGACCGTGAGAACCAGGACGGTGTGTACATGTCCTGAGCTGGAGTTTCAACTACTGCCACCCAGTGTGTCACCTACGATCTGCACAGCACACAGCTAGCGCCTCACATTGACCCCTGGAGTTCTTCTACTAGTTGTCGGGGTGTCGCCAATTAACAGAGTCCATTATCCACATGTCAGAAGAAAAGCACCCCTTGGTTGGGCAGATGCAGCATTCGAACAGGAGTTTCAACTACTTCCACCCAGTGTGTCACCTATAATCTGCACAGCACAGCACACAGCTTGCACTTCACATTGACCCCTGGAGTTCCTCAACTAGTTGTCGGGGTGTCGCCAATTAACAGAGTCCATCATCCACATATCAGAAGAAAAGCACCCCTTGGTTGGGCAGATGCAGCATTCGAGCAGGTGTTTCAACTACTGCCACCCAGTGTGTCACCTACGATCTGCACAGCACACAGCTGGCGCCTCACATTGACCCCTGGAGTTCCACAAATAGTTGTCGGGGTGTCGCCAATTAACAGAGTTCATCATCCACATATCAGAAGAAAAGCACCCCTTGGTTGGGCAGATGCAGCATTCGAGCAGGAGTTTCAACTACTTCCACCCAGTGTGTCACCTATAATCTGCACAGCACAGCACACAGCTAGCACTTCACATTAACCCCTGGAGTTCCTCAACTAGTTGTCGGGTGTCACCAGTCAATGCAGTCCATCATCCGTATATCAGAAAAGACATCACCCCTTTGTAGATACGCATTGCAGCAGAACATTCCAAAGAGGCTGTCCGAGTACCGACTCTTGTGGGCAACCTTGCATCAGAGTCTTTTCAACGTTGCAGGCATGGAGAGCTACTTGAGTAACACGCTATCAGGAAATTGGGTGGTTTGTACGCGAATCATCAGTTGCTTGGAGAACATCGTGCAGGAAGTTATCGGTCTCCATCCCCGATCTGAAGGTATACTTGTTCTGAGCAAACTTTTAGTATATTCTTCCATCTGCTTCTGTAATCTCCGGCAAACTATCTTTTCAAGCAATTTACTCAAAAGAGGTTAAGAGTGTCAGAGGTTAACATAAAAAGTCTCACCTGGATCATGTCCGTTACCCTCATGGGTAACCCGGCTTCCTATGCGAAGTCGGTTAGATGCCGGTCTACGGTGCGAGAGTTCCTGTGTTGGAATCCCGGATCGGGTATGGATGTTTTGTTTTCCTTTCACCTAATTTCTCCCTCAACGATACTCAATACCTCATCGTTAAGGGCTGTAAAACCTGCTTGCCTCACCTCTTCGGTAAAATACAACACTGTGCAATGAGCTCATAAAACTATATTTATTGTGAATTTGGCGCATGTATTATTTTTATTCATAAATTGATGCTGACAATTTCAGAGACATCAGATAATACGTACTTAAAAATTGGTAACTAAATCCGTAGGTATATGTGTAATGTTGAAGAACTGTTGTAATATTTCAGTTATTAATTTCAGTGAAAATAACATTATGATCCGTGAATGGGAACGTCAACATGTGCGGTGAGATGCCACTTTAAGGCTAGGCATCAGCGGCTATATTGATTTATTTTATTTTTCGCTCTTATGAAATTCTGAGAAGAAAAACGGGAAATTTGTTACTAGAATATCAATTCTATTTATCTTGCGCTACAATAGAAACATCCCAGTTGAACTTTTAACGTATATTGAAGTCGTAAGTAGTCGAGCAAATTAAGGATATAAAAAAGGCAAAAAAACTGTAAGAATGAATTTTTGATAGCCTATATGTATTCATTTGCGTTAAAAATAAAATATTACCACTGCGGTATTTTCGCACCTCTATATCACAAAATATTGTACGCAGATTAACAGGAAACTAATTAAGGAGTGTACAATGAACTTTGGCACAAGACTCTCCGCTAGTAAAATGTTAGGTTCACCGCTGAAAGTCCGATATGTTCAGCGGCTTAACTGAACCACGTCGCGCCAGTTTATTGCCTTGCCAATAGGAGCCATGTGGCATTAAACACGCGCGTAAGAGTAGCTCTTATCGCTCCTTCGTTCTGTGTCTGCAACAAGCAAAACAACTTGATGCAGACGGGCCTCTGTGATGACATGTTTTACGGTGTCATCCATTCCATATGCTCCACTTGTTAGTAAAGCGACCGATAGAACTGTAGAATGAAACTTCTGTATAATTTATTTCTCGCTGATCGTACTTGCTTTTCGGATCGTCTGCCTTGAAAGTTCACAAACTAAGTTATCTTCTTAATTAGGTTAGGCTGTCTTATAAAATAAAAAAACTTGCATTACTTTTTTTAGGTACTTACGTAAGCATCATTCTGACGCGAACACCACCTCAATATTTCTACTGGTTAGTATCAGCTGATAAAAAACAAATTTTGTGCCTTTTCACCCCTTTAGGTTTAGAATTTCAAAAATTTTTAATTTCACATCTTAAATATTTGTTCGAGTATGCAAGTGAAGTGAAAATCACGACGATAGCTCATTCAGTCAAAGCAAAATCGATCATTCATTATAAATCACATATCGCCTCTCTACAGTACTGAGATTTCGAGTTTTAAAAAATCTTAAAACCTCTTTGAGGCTATTTGTCTACTCGTCATCCTGAAGCAAAAATAAACGGAATATCTCAATGGGTTCGATAAATATCGAAGTTTTATCTAGAACATATACAAGGTCTTTTCACCTCCTAAGAGAGTTAAATACGAAAAACCCTTGAATCACATTTTAGACTACTTTATTGGTGCCTCTTGAACGCGAACAACACAACAATAGCCCTCTGAGGTCAAGATAAATAGGCGATTATTAAAAAACACATTATCACTTTTCACCTCCTTAGATGAGGAATTTCAAAAATTCATGAAATTTCTTTTCGGGTATTTGAGTCAACATAATTCTCAAACAAAAATCACTTCGCTCTATAAAATATCAATGTGATCGATATACATTGAATGTGAATAGAATTCACATTTTACTTTTTTATCTCTTTGGGGTTGAATTCAGAAAATATATTTAAATGGTGCTTTAGGTATTTATGTAAGCATCCATCTAATGCAAAGAGCACGTCGATATCTCGATTGGTTCGATAGCTATAGAGGAATAATCGAAAACACATTTAATGTATTTTAACCGCCTTAATTATCAAATTTCGAAACGTCTTGGAGTCCTGTTACAGTCATTTGTATCCGTAACCAATTTAAGTAAAAATCACGACGATAGCCAGTTGTGTTCCAGTGATACAGGCGATTCATAAAAAACATATTTTGCCCATTTTTACGACTTGGGGTAGAATTTACAAAAAATTCCTAAAACTACTGTTTGGGTATTTACGTAAGCAACATTTTGAAGTGCAAACCAACTCTCTATCCCGAAGGATTCGATATATATTGATAATTTATCGGAAACACATTTAAGATATTTTTACCTCCTTAAATATTGAATTTTGAAAAATCCCGAAATTGGCTAGTATGAATTTTTATGTGTGTCGTATTAAAGTAAATTTCACGATGACAGGCCGTTGGGTTCCAGCTCTACCGACGTTTCTTGGGAAATACATTTCGCCTTTTTTACCCCTTAGAAGTCGAATTTCGAAAAATCCACACAAAAAATTCACGATTCTAGGTCCAGCGGTATGGGCTGCAGTTTGATGTCAGTAAGTAAGTAAGTCAGTCAGTTATGGTTGTCTTTTATGTACAGATATGTATATAGTGTAAGAAAATTAATAGCGCAAACTACGTAAAATGATTCTTTATTTAAAATAACCATACATATGGTTTACTTTCAAGGCAAGTGAATACTAGGGAAGGTATGGGACCATGGAAATGGAATTTAAATACAGGAATTTGTCAAAATAAAGTAAACTATTAGATGCGAAGTTAAAATCCAGTACGTGATGTTAAATGTTGCTGAGATATTTAACCTGTAAAAATGTCATCCTTCAAACTTTCCCCTTTCATGGCCATAATTGGGGATGTTACCCTCATCTCTATATATAAAATGAAGTGCCCCACCCATTCTTTCACTCATCAACGCACAGCCCAAACCGCTGGACCCAGAAACGTGAAATTTTCAACGTAGCTTCCCCTCACGCCATAGGCACCTACCAAGGAAGAATTTTTCGAAAATATATAGTTAAAAGGGTGAAAAGGGGCAAAACGTGTTTTCGCGAAACTCTAGATAACTCTAATCTGATGATATGTTGTTAACATTTTTACTTCAAAACATTGCCTTAGCAAATGCACATTTCATAATTTTTCGATTTTTCGAAATTCGGAAATTAAGAGGGAGAAAGGTATTTAAATGTGTTTTCAATAAATCCTTTATTTCTCTTAAAACACTTACGATATCGAGGTGATCTTTGCATCAGAATGGATCTCGTGTAAACGTCTAAAAAGTAGTTTTAAGATTTTTCAAAATTCATCCTTGATAGCCAGTAAAAAAATGAAACGTGTTTTCAATTAATCATCCGTATCTCCGGAACCATTTTGGCTATATAGGTTTTTTTGCTTTAGAATGAATCTTACGTAAATACCTAAAAAGTAATTTCAGGATTTTTCAATATTCGTCCTTGAAAGCTGGTAAAAAAATAAAACGTGTTTCCAAGTAATTGTCCGTATCTTCCAAACCATTTTAGATATCGAGATGGTTTTGCCTTAAAATGAAGCTAACGTAAATATCTAAAAACAGATCTCAGGATTTTTTGAAATTCGACAATTACGTGTGTGAAAAGTTGTAAAATGTTACAGAACTCCCGAAAATTGAGCATTGACCACGGAGAAACAATTCAAAATTTACAATCTATATATTTTTTGCTCTACTAAAGACAGCTATTGATTATCATAGAGAAATAAAGATGAATTAAAAACAAAGAGGTTCTGCAGTTCGCTTAGCGAAGTGGACTGGATAAAACTGTTTGTATTTGTTGTATTCAGAGGGTGGCAATGCCGTTATTCCCAGGCAAATACTCAAAGTCGGTGTATTTGTGCCCTTGTTGCTTGAACGTTTATACACGTGGTCACTGTTGACCACGGTCGTAGAAGAACAGGTCTGGACACTCGCTTGACCCCCCTTGTTGTTTGGCTGTAGTTCGTCAAGTTACCGAGAATGTCGTACTTTTTGGCGCTGTTTTCCGGGCGGTCGGACTCAAACTCCGTCAAATTTTTTCCATTGTTATATTTATAAAGTAAATAAAGATTGCTGGAGCCTTTTCTTAAATTTGTGGACGAAGGAAGTATTTCGTAAATTGATAAAAAATGCGTTTTGATAAATTATCTTAGTGGGGAGGAAGTGGGCGGAGTTTGAGCCGACCATCATAACAGTAGCGCCAAAAACCTATAGCATTGTCGTGAACTTAGTGAACTGCAGCCAAATAACAAGGGGGTCAAGTTTCCAGGCGAGTGTCCAGACATGTTCTACGGCCGTGCTGTAGACCATAACATTGTTTCCGCCATAAGAACCAATGTATTTTACTCGAAGTTTGAAGAACAATAGAGTTAAAATGATTGATCGAATAGCATATGTGTCGTGTTTATCGCAGACTACGTTGTTTAGGGGACAAAACTTTAAAATAATATTAAAACTCAACTATATGGTTGCGTTTAGAATCACATTTCTGTGAGTACCGACATCGCCAACTGTTTGTGCATGGACACCAGTGTTAAACTAACATTTATGCTAGTTTCTGCTATTTATTTAGCATTTTGTGTGCAAATTTTTTTGTTTTATTGCTATTAGCAAGCAGTTGCACATCACCAGTGACGTACATATACGCAAATGAACAATATATGTGGCTGTTTTTTCATGTTCGCTAGGTTTATCCGCATAATCACATAATTTACACTATGCAAATGTAAAACATGGCCTTTGTACTCATGCAATGTAACAGTAGCAGATGTATTTCACATACCTGTTCTCTCTCTACACCCGAATCCAACGCACGTAACAATTTTCATTCAAATCTGTTCATTCTACAGTATCGATACCATACGAGGCACTTAACGAAAATCTTACTCGATCTACTCGTTGCTGTGTGTTGGTCAACAATAACGTATTGTTCGCGCAAAACTGGCATATATACGTCGACTTCAAGGAAATCCCAACATGCCATCTCCTGTATGCTCCTACCTCCATGGTTGTATTATTAAACAGCTAGCTTCATATTTCTTAGCTTTCGAACATCATTTGGGGATGTTTTCTGTTTCATTACGTAGGTTACTTCTAGCTTGGTGTGCTGATCGATTTTTTTTCAGCAACATGTCATTAATTTCATCGGCCCTGTTTTTTTGTCAGAATTGCACGTTAGCACAACCAGTCAATGTGCTTCTCACTAATGTAGGATATATCAGGATATACATTTTCTAAGAGATCAGCAATTTTCATTACTACTCTTCTTAGGCTTGCAGGTATGATACTCTGTATATGAGTAGAAGATTAGAGAATTGCTCAACATAGATTTCATTTTTAATTGATAAAGATATACAGAGAATATAGTAACACCATCAATTAATACGTAATTAAAAGTTAGTTACACTTTTCTATAGTACACGCGGGCGAAGCCGCAACGGGACAGCTGTATTTCATAAAATTACTTTGTCGCCAGGTATTGGGAACATTATGTTCTCTTTTCGAACAGCACATCGTAAAGAACGAACAAGTTAGCATAACTGATAAACCTACTTTCCTCAAAAAGGGTGCAAATTAGTCTAAACCTGAAAGTTAAAATAGTTTACATACATCAAGAATTATAAATGCTATTTTTATTTATTTAGATATTATGATGAACGAAATATACAAAATATAAGTCAGCTTACTAAGTAATATACGAGTACCCAGTTCGATAAAACGGGGGAACAAATTTTTCAAATGTCTTTCTGTCATACAGATAGAAAATAGCCGTCGTTTCCAATATTTCCAAGGAAACACGTAAAAGTATAAACACGGCTGTCATTTTGAAATATTTAAACAGAATGAACAATATCACAAAAGTAAAATCAGACTTGTGTGTAGAATATGTGTACCAAGTTTGATGCAAACCGGAAAAATGTTTCCTAAGTGATGTAATACTATGCTAAAAATATTAAAATCCAAGTTCGATGAAATTCTGAAAAATATTTCCTATGATATGCAAAACTATGGTAAAAATATAAAATTGGCCGCCATTTTTTAAAAATGAACACCGGATGAACGAAATATGCAAACGTGAAGACAGCTTAGTATGCAGTACATGTGTACAAAGATTGATCAAATATTACCTATGATATGTTATGCTATGCTGAAAATATGTAAATGGCCGCTATTTTAAAACATGAACACTGGATGAACATAGTACACAAAAGTCAAGTCAGCTTTGTATTTAGAATGTGTGTACCAAGTTTGATAAAATTCTAAAATACGGTTTCTTAAATATATAACTTGATCGAAAAATATTAAAATAGCCACCATTTTGAAAATACGAATAGTGTGTAAAGTAAATATATAAAAGTCTAGTCGGGTTACTACGTTAACAAACTTTGATGAAATTAGGTCAATTGATCCAAAAGTTTTTAGGACACACACAGACGGGATGATGATCTCATAAGCCTACTTTTTCTTTCGGCTAAAAACGTCCTCTTGTTGCAAGCTCCTAGAGTGCACTGTTTACCAGAAGAACGCACACAATTCCTGTGGCAGCAATGAAACGCCTGGTACCTAGGCAAGAAGTAATACCGCTATGTTGCTACTCGATAAATGTGGTAACATATTTAGTTTTGCAGCGCGTATATTACATTTTATTCTCTATTTGGAGAAATTCCATGAAACTGCTCAACATATTTGCATCCCTTTCGTAAATTCTAGTATAATTTAAATACGTCTTCATTAGTTTTATTTTTTCGCTGGATGACTGAATTGAAGTAATGTGAAAAGGTGATTTTGCGAACATTGGTAGTTGTTTTGGGGATCATAGCACTCCGTTTCTGTCATTCAGTAAAATTAATAAATGAATAATTTTCAAAATGACTGTAATTCGTTGGCTGCACCAAAGGAATTTCTATGTTGTTTATGAAAGTTATGAATTTTTCTCTTCGAAAAAAAAAAAAAGAAGTAAAAATGCAGTAAAATAAAAAAAACTTATTGTGCAACATGCTTTTTAAACAATAAAATTATTTCTTTGGCGCAAGTACCACTTTTTGTCTACGTACCAGGTGTTCCATTGTCATAGCAACAGTTGTGTGAGTTTTTCTTGTAAACGGTTCATTCTAGGAGCTCCCAATAAAAAACCTGTCTTGTTCCTAACAGTGCGTTGCTCAAATAGCCTATACAACATGAAATGTTCACAAAACCTGATGACTAAGTAATTTTATAAAATATTTGGGCGGCCACGCCTATTATTCTAATAAAAGAGGAAAGTTTGAAGACTGAATTTTTTACAGGTTAAATATCTCAATAGCACTTAACATCGCCTACAGAATTTTGATTTCACTTCTAACCGTTATAGTTATTTTGACAAATTATTATTTTAAATTTCCATTTTCATGGGCCCATACTTCCCTTAATGTTCTTTTGCCTTGAAAGTTCACCATATGCACGCTTACTTTTCAATGAAACTTCAACTCACTAAGCTTGGCCTATTAATTTCCTTACAGCCTGTGTGTGTGCATGTGTGTATGTATACAGTATGTATACACATATATGTATGTATATATGGACACATACATCCAATAACAAGGTGATACCGGGGTATAGGCCATTCACGATAACGTGAGCATTACATAAAGTTTTCTTTCGGCCATTTTGGTGCCATCCTTACTATTTTTAACATGAAAACTGCCATGTAAATAAAATCCAGTTCAAACGTTTCAACACTCTCAAAAAGTTAATATCTATTGGTCCGATAAAACATATTTTTAATTAGTTACAAATTCTGCTGAGGGCTCAGTTTATAGTGAACAGTCTATAATACACTGATGACAGCACTGTGTTGTGCTGTGCGGCAGGTAGCGGCGCTGACAGGCGCCACTGCTACACGCGATGTGAACTAGGCGCCGGTCTGCGGTCGATGCCGGGACGTCGTGGCGCCAGTCTGCTAGACGCCCCACCCTGCCCCCACGACTTCACAGGGGCGTCGCACTGCGTATACTACCACTACCCCTCCCTCTGCGCCCTTTAACATTGCCGAGATGGGCTGCTACTCGTGCTGCAATATACCATTCCTTCCTGCCTCGTGTACACAGGCTGTGCCACAAGTACAGGCAAGGTTGCGTCATGAAGGGCTGGATTTACAGCTCGGCTTTTATCTACACTAACAACACGACTGTTGAATTTTTCTCTTATGTAAAAGTATATCAACGTAACATTTACGGGCACGAAGTGACTAAAGGCTGGTATTCATAAACATTCTCGTAACAAGGCTGCAAACAGTGCGCGAATATGATATGAGTAGAGGCACGAGTATTTCGCATATTCATCTGGCAACAACCTAGACTTCTCAGTTCTATACGTGTACCGGCTGAAGCCGAATATCCATTGTCTTCTAACAGTACAAACGTGTAGCACGTGATATCCCCACGACTTGTTTCCTTATTTATCACTGGCTTGGAGTCGTCAAATGTGTGTTAAAACCGCTCTCGTCTAATCATAGAAGGAAGAGTGAAGTATACGTTATTGGAGTTCAACCTGACCTACAATCAATACGCGAAATAATCGTGTCTCTAGATATGAGTGAGAGCTCGCGGTCTCGTAAACAACTCTCACGGCACTCTAATTCGCAGCGTTTGAGAACCAGTCGAGGTATATTTTCAGTTTTTTAAATTGTATTATAAAATTTTCTTTTCGGCAAAGCATAGGGTATATTTTTGATAAATTGTTTGACATAAATAATATTAGAAGCATTCATTAATTAGTCATGCATAATCATTGCTAGACAAGTATAGGTTAACTTAAAAAAATTCTCTTGCAATAATTCTTCACGGCAAATTAATGAATAGTTCCATTATTATTTAAGTCAAGCGGTTTACCAAGAATATATCGTATGCTTTGTCGAAGACAAAATTTTTACAATACAATTTCAATACATGTTATGGCTCAAAAACTGAAAATATTGTCTTAACACTCCCCCTTAACGGCAACCGACCGCTACGAATTTTGGTCGTGTGTTGGAATAGGAAATAGGCTTAGAACGTCCATAAATGCTCACTTGCATGTGCACTGCCCACAATTAAAATTGTACATGAGTCAGGGAACCGGATATCTCTGTCAGTCAGGGTTGCCAAATGGCGAGAAATTTCCCGTTTTTTTCAGGAATTTTCGGTAGCCAAATGAATAAAGGAAAAACCCCAAAATACGGGAATTTTAACAATTCCCAATATCTACTAAAATAATTACATTATATTTAATTTCAATGACATTTATTTTGCTGTGTGCACATTATATCATTTCAGTGATTCAATACTGGACATTCTCTTTAATTTTAGTTTATATTTCGTACAGAAGTATTACTTTCACAAGTTGTGAGATAAGCTTTGCAACGTGTCAGCCACTAGTATTCTTTCTTGAAACCTATCCTTTGAAGATAGTTAAAATGCCGACCATCTAGCTCGATACGGCTGATGACTGTTGTCTAAAGCAAAGCAGTGCAAGACAAGGAAAATCTGCTCTGCACTTGCGCCTCTAGTCCTAGTTGGAATTAAATACGTATACTCGCAAACGCAAGACGCAAGAGGTGGAGCCTATTTTGGCTCTGCGCAACTGCTTCCCCTCTCCATCTTACACAAGCCAATCAGAAAATTTATAACATAATTTTCCCTGCCACTTGGGTGGCAGTTTCGCTGTCTGCCAACCAGCTATCTTACATGCAGATATAGCTTACATGTGGCAGTGAACAATTTCGCGCGCTAAAAGTATTGTTTTGGTTATATTTTTCGTAACCTCAAATTGTGTAGCTTTTTCGTGATTATACAAGGATGTAAGACATGTAGGTTTGTATTACGATATGAAGTAAAATTGTCACAAAGTTTTCATTACAAGTGTATATGTCGTAGTTGTGTTTTGAAGTGTGAAAAACAAATTTCAATAATGTCGTGATTCTCTATCTTTCAGTGTAGTAGATTCGTGTGTTTTTGTTGAATGACATATTTTGTGGTGAATAATTAAGTGCTTTATTTATGGAGAACAGCAATTTTGTAACATGAGTGAAATACATCAGAGTAGTTTTTGCCAAAGTATCGTCTGTAACCAGCTTTTATATAATTTATGTTGAAAACAGAAATTGGGGGTTTAAAGTGATAGACATGTCACGCGATTAGAGCAAAATTATGTATATGTTTTATATTTGTACTGGTATTAATTTGAGTGATAGTTTTGAAATTCACATAAGTTTTAGAACTCGTGATGGGGCATGGTATTTGTGACGTTATTGCACTGCCTAATGGACCTTCACACGACTTTAATTTTTTACCGACAGTCGTAAATCATCAAGTCTTGATACATTGAATATTTCTAAATAATTCTCTGCTAATGTGTAGTGAATACACATGGCTTTCGTAGGAGTTCACTTCAGTAGATTTAATTGGGTATAGATGATTGCAATTTCAATGTTCACTGAGGTAGACTTAGGTGTGATATATACGTAGACAGCAACAACAGTCTCACGAGAGACTATAAACTAAAATTTCAGTCCTCCCATTTTATGTTGTAAAGACGATCACAAAATAATTACTCTTTAAAAAAGCACATGTCATGTGTAAACTAAACAAATTGGCGAGAAAGATAAGATGCCGAAATACCCCACCCAAGCAAGGAAAACGGAGAGATCATTTCACCGTTCTCAGCAATTAGCGAAACACATGCTTGCAAAATATGTTCGCTTTTTATTTACGTCATCATTCGCATGAATGGTTTTATGGGCCTCCCTAGGTAGGTTGCTTTTGTTTGTGTGAGGCTGGAGCGGTAAGGTTGTCCTTAACCGACGAATGTAATGCGTTATCGCCTCTACACGCAAGCTACTCAGCTGGCATGCAGTGCTTTACTATTATCCTTTTTCCTATGGGCTTAAAGCGGCGACCACATTATTTTATTTGTGGCCAGGATAGTTCAAAGTCTAATGCTAGTTTCTATAGTTGTGTTTTTCGAATTTGGTTATTATTTTTACAGATACAGCAGTCTTGAAAACCCATTTTTGGCCAATTTGAAGGGCCCGAATATTATGTTTTAAATAAACCTGTAAAATTTATGAAACAACAGCGACATAGTTTGAAGTGGGTGTTCTTTTTGTAGATACACAAGTGTAATGCGCGTTTATTAGTTTCGTCACAAAATGAATAATCGCAACTTGCTGCAACGCATTACAAGCGGAGGTAGGGAGGCCCCTTAAGGGTACAAATATCCTCGTCAGTTGCCCTACTCTATTTTCTCCTCGTGACAATTTATAATTGCTTCTTTAGTAAAAAGTCGTAAGTTTCGTACATTTACTGTATTTCGTGGACACGAAAACGTAAATAATAACGTCCATTCAACATACAATACAGATAAACGTACCCAATTTTGACGTTAATCCACTTTTACACACACGAAGTCTACTGTAAAACAAATTTTGTACTTAAAGAAGGAAAATTTTTGGAAATCCAGTTACCAGAAATAAATTTTTTGTATAATTACAATGATTGTCCTTGTAAAAATACAAATTATATGTTTATATAGTTTTGTATTCGTACTTATAACAATGAAAAAAAAAATAGTGCCAATTTTGACAGTGAATTATTTATTACATAACTTTCGAATAAATACATTTTACATGACATTATTTTGAAAAATATTCGTGGAGTGCTCAGAATCGAACTCGCATCTCCACGCTTAGACACAGCATATTTTACCACCTTGGCTCATATTTTTTGCCCCCTGTTACTTGTATACATTCAGTGTACAGTACAGTGATACAACTTTTTTTTTTTAATTTTGAAACCCGCAATCAATATGAAAATCTATTTATTTTAGAAAAATGCTTTCCAGGAGAAGTGATGTTTGTATGACTGTGTGTTTTTCGGCGAACCTATGATTTTTGTAGACTTTGTTTCTATGTTAATTTTTATACAAAGAAATCCATTGTAATTTTATAAAAAATGTCCTTGCAAGGTGAATTTTTGTAGATTTACAAAATTTGATGAAACTGCAAAGAAATACAATTTTTACACAATTTTACAGCGCAGGATACATCGGTATACGGAATGTCTAGAAAAAAAATGCATAATAAGCACACCACGCGAATCCTGGGCTGAATTGGAGACGGAAATGTACGGAGAAATATTGTACGACATTTTATGTGCACAATGTTGCAACGCTACATGGAGAATGTCTCCTCTTGCGCTCCACTTCTAGGTGTTATTTTATGTATGTTACTTCCAAGTAAACGTAGAATCATGTTTGGACTACTCGGGATCTGAACCTGCGCCCATAATATGCAGGCCAGAACAGTAGTAGCAAGATAAGTAATGTATCTGTGTAGCGCAAGAGGGGACTAACTACGGTACTATGTAGCCACATTGTGCGTACGTAATATGAACGTACAACATTCTGCCAGTAACATGTTCGTCTTCAATTTAGCCCAGGATTCGCGAGGTGTTCTTACTATGCATTTGTTTCTGGACAGCCTGTACAGTATTACAAACTTTACCTCTGTAACTTTATAGACGAATGATCTTAAAGATAACTGGATGACATGAAATGGACTTCCACACGTGAACTAGTATTTGAATGCTATTCTCTAGTAGACATATCACTGTGCAGATAAACTTGTGTCGGCTCAAGCTTGCACATCGCTCAGTTACCTGCGCTACAGTACAGGCATCATTTTGGAAAGTGTTAGCGTATAATTACTTAGCAATCAGCCTTAACAGTGTTGTTTACATTCATAAGTTGCCACACTGTTGCAACATAAATATGAGTCAACAGATCAGTCGTGATATCTCTGCTATAGCACAAGGTAGGCCTACATAGAATTTACTGTATAATCGCTGATATAACATTTTTTCTCAGAATTAAGGGCTTGTTCCCAAGTTTTTTTTCAGACTGCTGACAATAACTCAAACATTTTTTAACCAAAAGCTTTGAAAAAATTTGAGTCAATGTGCAGTCACACGATGCACAATAAAGTGGATGCGTTTTTGAAAATAATGTACCATTCGTCAGCAAAAAAAAATTTGCTTAATTTTTTCTTATTTTCACGACAAAAAAAAACCTGGTACTTTGGGTGATGAAATCTAAAAAACCGTTTAGTACATTTCTACAAAAAAAAATTCAGTTGCAAGTTATAACATTGTAACATATAAGTGTCAAAACTGTGGAGCCAAATTTTGATATGAGTATTAGGTAGTAATAAAAAATATATTTTCGAAATCACTGCAAAACTCGGTAACTAGGCCTTAAAAAAATTGGAAAAGTAATAGAATTCAGACGGACAACAGAAGTGGAGCCTGTAACTGAACGTGGAAATATTCCATATCGACATATTAAATATGGAGCAGAAAAAGAAACATACATTTCTGCGGGGAAAACTATGTCGGCGGAGTAAGCGTGAGGTAAAGGAAAACCGATACGGAGGCTGAATAGAATAGTTCTTCAAGTCACGTCTGTGAGATAATTCCCTGAGGGCTTGTGGTTTGCCAGGAGTTCTCTGCGTGACGTCACTAACTGCTGTGGTTTAAAACTGGCGGTATATATAGCTGGCACCCATTGATTTTCGCGAAATTAATTCTGCATTAATTTGTTTCAGTGCCTCAAGTGCACCTTCAGTCTTATTGGCAACGTGTCTTTGCGGGATGACATTTCTAATTAGACTGTACCAATCGGAGTAAGATTATTACGATACGATACGTCTGTGAATAGCAACTTCGAGTGTTTGGTCAAGGGTACCCATAAAAAGGGGGTAGGGTGTTCCACAATGTGCTTAGTTTTGTTTTTTAATAAAACGTATAGCAAACTATTTGCAGTTTGATAAGTTTCGTAAACAATACGGTTTCGTGTGTCGAAATATGCCAGTGACTACAAATTTATACACAGACTGTGTCCATTCCTGTTGACATAAACATATATTATGATCTTGCCCCCC
>PNEQ01003909.1:0-15153 GCA_003012365.1 Medauroidea extradentata
GCAGCCCTTGAAGGAGGGTGGGCTCTGGTAGTGCACATGTCATCCTTGTCTTCCTCGTGCCTGTGCCACTGCCGGACATACACGTGTCAAGTGTGGTAACAGAAGTGACGGGTGTACTGGACCAGGTCGAAGGCACCGCAAGGTTATGGGTTGCTCGCACCTTGTGTCTCGAGAAGGTTACAGTCAGCAGCCCTTGAAGGAGGGTGGGCACTGGTAGTGCACATGTTATCCTTGTCTTCCTCGTGCCTGTGCCACTGCCGGACATACACGTGTCAAGTGTGGTAACAGAAGTGACGGGTGTACTGGACCAGGTCGAAGGCACCGCAAGGTTATGGGTTGCTCGCACCTTGTGTCTCGAGAAGGTTACAGTCAGCAGCCCTTGAAGGAGGGTGGGCTCTGGTAGTGCACATGTCATCCTTGTCTTCCTCGTGCCTGTGCCACTGCCGGACATACACGTGTCAAGTGTGGTAACAGAAGTGACGGGTGTACTGGACCAGGTTGAAGGCACCGCAAGGTTATGGGTTGCTCGCACCTTGTGTCTCGAGAAGGTTACAGTCAGCAGCCCTTGAAGGAGGGTGGGCTCTGGTAGTGCACATGTTATCCTTGTCTTCCTCGTGCCTGTGCCACTGCCGGACATACACGTGTCAAGTGTGGTAACAGAAGTGACGGGTGTACTGGACCAGGTCGAAGGCACCGCAAGGTTATGGGTTGCTCGCACCTCGTGTCTCGAGAAGGTTACAGTCAGCAGCCCTTGAAGGAGGGTGGGCTCTGGTAGTGCTCATGTCATCCTTGTCTTCCTCGTGCCTGTGCCACTGCCGGACATACACGTGTCAAGTGTGGTAACAGAAGTGACGGGTGTACTGGACCAGGTCGAAGGCACCGCAAGGTTATGGGTTGCTCGCACCTTGTGTCTCGAGAAGGTTACGGTCAGCAGCCTGGGTGCACAGTAATGTGGGTCGTACTAAGGTTAATTCTACTACAGGTTGATAAGAAAATGTGTTTTCTTATGGGAGCATTTGGCACAGGGAAATTTTCATCCGCTAGTTTCATTGCTTTCGGTAAGGGACCAGAAAAATATGAAACCGAAGTAAACTTAAATTTAAATTGTCTTGATAATGACAAGTAATTTAACATGATTTAAAATTGAAAAAAAAAAAAAAAAACCATTTCGCGTTTTAAATTATTATTATAATGTACCTTAAAATTCAGGAAAGCTCTGTGATTGGTCAGTTTATACCCCTTACCGATACCAGCGTTCAAGCGGCAGAAATTTTCCCTGTGACAAACTTTTAACATTGATATTTCTAACTTGTAGTAGAATTAACCTTAGTCGTACTAAATATACTCCTCCCACCTCAGCGTTTTGCGGCTTCTATGAAACCATGGCGTCTGTTATACGTCTGCTCCTGTACAATGACGACATTCGGCTAGCTCCCTCTTACAATCACGCGTCTTCCTCTTATCAGGCCCTGCTCCTGTCAACTAAGCTTATTTCCTCTGTAAACTTGTGTTATGTTGCATTTGTTTCAACATCTTGCTGCTCTGATATCGTAAATTTCGAGTTATATTTTGACCGCAGGCTAAACTGCAAGCAAATGTTCGCTCGCCCGACGTCTTCAATTAGATTGTCGTGGATTGCAGCGGGGAACGTTTTTGGCCAATTAATATACTTTCCACGCAAAGCAGTGAAATACGCAAATGCCCTAGAGACATGAACTTTCCGCGAAAAGAAATTTGCCTCACTTTGTGTCAGTGACTCGTGTGCACGTCTGCAGACTTCCTTCACGGTCAGAGATTGGATGTTTTGACATTCGTGTGTCGTGGGGTTTTACACGCAAATCACAGACGTGTGGTGTTACAGTAACCTTATTGTGATTGGTACAGTCAAATGAGAAACGTTACAGTTCAAAGGCACGCTGCCAATATATATGAAGCAGAACTGCAGACGTGCACATAAGGCACTGGAACAAAGTGGGGCAAAATTCTTTTCGCGAAAAGTTCATGTCTCTAGCCATCACATAAGGGGCCAGTGGCTAGTGACTTCACAGATTGTATTCAAGATTGTACAGGTCAACAAAGTCTAGTCTGTTTCCAAATAATAAAACGAATTTTACATGTATCTACATACAGCCAATCGCCTAAGCTTATTATTTTAGGTTATAAAAATGTGTGAAATGACAATTTTTGTGGGGGAGGGCATATTAATGTTGTATTAATTTCACAAGTAAAAATGTGGAAGTGTGTCAACAGTTAGAGAGATAATCACTTGTCTGAGTTGAACACTATTAGCAACAAAGAAAAAAAGGGGGGCTCTTCAAGTTTCTCGCCTAGAACGCCATGCATGTCAGATGCAAGGGACTTTCACTCGGCCTTAAACAAACCCACAATGTGGCCGTTATCAAACTTTGCCATCCATGTGCTTGTAATGCTGCGTTTTCATACTTCTATGAGGCAGTGACACTTCTTGCACGCGCCATATAAAGGCTTGAAAACTCGAATGAAATTGGCGGCCATTATAGACTCTGTAGACACGGGACCGTGTACGATGTGGTGCAGTGGTAACTCATTTGACTCAAGATCGGCAAGATACGGGTCAGGTTCCGGTCTGGCCAACCTGGATTCGATTTTTCTCTCCGTCTCTAATGATCTTGCTGTCGACCAGAACTGTATCCCTACTACTTACCTCTACCTATCAGCACAGATGACAGTGGTGAGTTCACTTACCTAATTACTTCCAATGTAGGCCGTTCTTTTTTCGTGCATCATTTTATGTTGGCGCAGTGCCAGTTCGCAGTCTGGTGTCATTAGATTCGTTCTGCATATAGTAACATTTCTTAAATGCAAAATATTTGGATTTAAAAGCTTCAAATTCTTCTTTTGTTTCTACGTCAGTAGTACCCGCTAAGGATTATTTAACACGAAGCACAACATATTTCATTATTTTATCAAATTTTAGACGTTAATTCTTCAAACATTACCTTAAACTCTTCAGTTTAGCTACGTGTTACATGTTTCATCATCAACATAGGTAAGAAAGATGAGGTAGTCATACGAGGTGTGATAGTTCGAAATTATTGGATCCGAAATACCTAACCTTTAGACATTTTCCTTCTCCCTCTACAAAAAAAATTAGAGTCAGTCTCACTTTCAAGGAAGGAGATTTAAAACGACATTCAGTGCAGTTGTGTCTAAAAGAAACTGACTCCATGACTTTCAAACGGCGGGCAATTTCACTCCAACCATCCGAACATCGGCGCAAAAATGTTTGTAAGTTAGGGAAGACGTAAGTGATAATGGAGTTAAATTGTTTAGGAAGAGGTATAAATAGTTTAGAAACGCCTGAAAGTGTTTATGACTCCAGGCCACTGCATTACTGGGCTTCAGGGGCCTGAAACAAGATAGGGCATACTATCTCCTAATTTACCGCTAACGATTGCTTGTTCCAACATTCTGATGGTTCCAAAAATTACAACAAAATATACGTATTGAATTTTTTTTTTCGTCAGACTTTTCACAAATAATGTGCACGATTGTGTTGGTTATACAGATATAAGACTCAAATATAAGGATTATAAAAACAGTTTCCGTTTAAACATGTAGTATGATAAAACAGTTTGCTCCTCGTGTTTGTAAGCCAGGTTGTTTCGATCCGTTACCACGTGTCGGTGCCTTAAAACATGTTATTTGAAAACGAATTTTTAGTGTTGTTTATATTTAGAGTGTCACTGATTGCTTCTTATGTGTGCAGTATTACATTTGCATTACGAATACTGTGGGTAATAAAATGTTGAGTGCCTTGTTGCAAATACCCTAACCTAAACATTTCTCACAAAATTATTCTACAAACTCATGCCACTTTTGATGAGTTCGAGTAAATTACTTTAACATACTTTTATGTACACGATTATACCCCAAGAAATGTTCAAATCATGCATAATAAAATTTTTAAAATAGCAATATGACACTGTTAACGATGGTAATTTGTAGGGATAAAACCAATATCTTTTGAAAAATATTCATAAATAAAGGAAATGAGCAATTAAATGCACAGAATAAAGTATATAAGTTAAAACTTAAATTAAAATAAAAAAAACCGACTCACAGGATACTAAATTTCAAATCCATCAGACAAGTAGAATTGCTCACATTCACTATAAAAAATTAGAAAAGAACTGATGATATGACCTTCAAGCGGCTGAACAGATTTTCTTGAGTAATAGCTATAGCCACGATTTTGTCGCGAAAATATTTTTGCCCCACTTTGTTTCAGTGTCTCCTGTGCACATCGACAGCTATACTTCATGATTACTGACAGCGTGTCTTTGTTCAGACACATCTCTCATTTGACTGCACCAATCATAATAAGATTATTGCGACTCCGTACGTCTGTAATTTGCCAAGGCAAGTGAGAGTAAAATCATCCAATCACAGACGATGTAGAAGATCTGCAGGTGTGCACATGACGCATTGAAGTCAAATGTTGCAAAAATCTTTTCGCCATAAAATCGTGGCTCTAGTCATAGCTAAGAACACTCTCGATCAAAACACCTTTTAGCAGGTGATTCCTTGTACGATTTCAAGCTGCGTGGTTGGTAACATTTTATCGTTAGTAAGTCCAAGACAGCCCAGAAAATAAGACGCGAGGAACATAGGAGTGTCAACTCTGTCCTTTATATGCTCCAAGCTAGGCACCTGAGTGCTCGTTAGTAAACTACTACCTGTTCTGGAAGGCTTACTATTTGTGCAATAATATGAATAATACTCCAGGAAAAATAAATACATTTGCACAAGTGGATAGTACGCACTTGTGAAGTATCACGTGGAGCACCCCATTGGCATACTTATATCTGCAGCAAAGTTGGTACATATAGATCAAGGCTAATGTTACCTTCACTATAGCAGTACGAGTATTACTGATATCAACATTATCTCCGTGTTTTACCAAATATATAGCCATTCTTGTTTTTGCTGCGTTCGCCGAAGCCAAGTACAAAGAATGGTAAACTGTATATTTTACAAAACTTTTTTTTAGTATTAGGTTCTTAATGTTACCGTTTATTATACTAAAATTTGCAGAACGCGGCGAAAATAAGAAAGGTAGTGTATTTGATAAAGCGCGAAGAAAATGCTTATATGTGTAATACTTATACATATATAGCGAAGGTAAAATTAGCCTTGATTATAATGTGGTTTAATGCGGGTTGCATACATGCGCCTGAAACACTGAAACGGCCTTTTAATGTAGTGTCACACACGCAGCGATTGTGACACGCCCCATGCCGTGTTTGTGCTGAATGTCTCTCTGAGGTCGATAGTAAGCATGCTGAACTTATCGCGTTGGACGATGTGTGTTGGCGGGGCTAGGGCTAGATGTTAGGCGCCGTCATTATGTCCCTACCACGGTCGTAGAAGTACAGATCTGGACACTCGCATATCTACCAATGATATGGAGTTGACCCCGTTATGACTGAAACCGCCACTAGTAGTGAAGTGTTGTTTCACATTGCAGTATAGCGTCGTACTAGCAGTTCTCCTAGCAGCTCCGACACAAGTTTGCTCCTTGTAGTCCCATTTACACAATGTTAAAACAACCCCAGAGTGCCAGTGACGCCAATCAGTCATAACGGGGTCAATTTTCAACTACAGTGTCCAGACCTGTTCCTCTATGGCCGTGGTCCCTACGTATCCGATGAGGCTAACTAGCGGGCCAGCGTAGCATGAATGTAGAACATGCCATGTTAACAAATGTTTTCAAAGAGAACACCGTACAGCTGATTATGGCGAGACAGGAAATGGCGTTACTCCCTCAGTCCTTCGTGTTTTGTCGTTAAAACAGCTTTGTAGAGTCAGATCGGATGTAAGTTACTCGGTATATTACATGCAATATTTTATAAATAAACATGTAACCTTAAAACTTTAAAATATATAGTTAATTATATTTCTTATAATTGCCTGCACTATGAAGAACAGGTACGACGGTGGTTCTATCTAGCGGGCGTTATATGGAAACAACTTCGCCGAGGCAGCAAAAATTAATCTTCCAAGTGTTACTCTGCCCCTTTATAACAGTTTGTACATTTCGAGAGGCCTGTAAATTTCATAACTTGAAAAATGTCTTTTTACAATGCAGATCATTATATCAAGTTTTACAAAAATCGATTTGACCCTGGCGTTGTCCAGCGTGGCATGCAACCACACGAAAATCTGTCTAGTATTCTCTCAAAAATGTACTCTTTCGAGATAATGTGGTCGGAGAACAGGATTGACAACGTCGCAAATGTACGACACTCTCGTAATGCTATCCAGAATGAATAAACCATAGTGGCGACCGGATTACGCAGTCTATACCCTCACTTTTCCCTCTTCCCGAAACTGTAATTCCGGAAATAGGTCTGATTTAGAAAGGCGGGCGCAATAGCGTAACGACCTTTTCCGTTCACCGACCCTCTACGATCAAGAACACGACAATCACTTTGTCCAAAACAGAAACGACCCCATCACTAAAAGCCTTTGCTGTCTATTAATAATGTGTAGGGACCTACAAATTTCTATCCAAGTTACTGTGTGCTGTTGACTTGGCAGTTTGTGTGCCGTGCATTGATATAACGACAACTGTAAAATGCCCACAACGACGAGTAAGCATCAAGGGTAACGTTCAGACGAGCATGAGAACGTGAAGTTAAGTGATTTTAATCAGCGCTTAAGGGGCCCGCCTCGTCGCTATAAAATCACACTGCAGCGTGTTTGAAGAAACAGTTTTACACAGAAACTAATGCACGTGCGTTCACGCCGTTTGTCTACGAAAAGAACACACACTTCAGACGACTGCCCTTAAGTACTTTCAAGACAACACACATATTAGAAATTCCCTCGTAGGGCACGTCAAAATGGGTTAAAACGGGGTTTTCAGGCTGCTATAGCGGAAAATATACTAGCCAAATACATGTGAAACCACTTAAGGGTAGTGCATTGGACATTAGTAAAGTGATTGCGTAAATAAAACAATAGGGTCACCACTTAAAGTCCTAAAGGAAATTTGTTTTTTCGCGAAGACTGCACGCCTTAAGCGTAGAGGCGACGCACCGTTGTATGGCCCATACGACGTCGCCCTTAGCACCATACCTCACTCGCACAAACACATGTGCCACGAGGCGGGCCCCTTAACATCGAGGTCTTTAGCTTGGTGAGGG
Source organism: Medauroidea extradentata (assembly GCA_003012365.1). NCBI lineage: Eukaryota > Metazoa > Arthropoda > Insecta > Phasmatodea > Phasmatidae > Medauroidea > Medauroidea extradentata. The sequence continues at coordinate 7,191 of PNEQ01003909.1, forward strand.
GTGTTATGATGTGAGTATGGAGCAGCACCGGAATTAATGGGCGGGGAGAAACGGGAGATCCCGAACGCTTGAAACCTTTACTCTGGCTACTGTTTGAACGTCTCAAGCTTACATTTTTCCTTGTCCTGACTAACCTTGTGACTCAATGCAACCGCTCCACATGACCACGTTCAAAGCCTGCACTTAATTTTTCAATTAGTGATTGCTGTTATCTCCCAAGCATTGCAGAACAACCTAAGGGAATCGCCAAGCGAGCTACATTTGCAATGGCAGACGATCTTCGACGAGACACTTTATCAAACGGCGGAAAACTTGTACAGGCGAGTGCGGCTATTCTTCTGATAATCAGAGTCTTTTACTCAGCAAAGAATTTTGTGTCTTAAAATTTGTTTCAATTTTACAATGTACGCTACGTTCTTCAGTGAATTTCCGTTAGCGTAGGTATAAATGAGGCGGACACACACATGCCTTTATTACTCTGCAGTATACAATAAAATCCACTATACGCCACGTGCAAAATAATAAGTAGTTGATTCTGAATTTGTCTATAGGTTCAGACTGATTTAATTCCGTTTTTTCTTATATTTTTGAGGAAGACACATGACCTCATAGGTTATTAAACTCACTTATACGTACGTGTGATTTCTGTATTTTACATATAATGGGTATTTTGTGCAAAGCAAGCGTGTTGCTGTGACTAATATAAAACAGCATTCGTATATACCTACGGTATAACGGGTAGTTGTCTGCACACATTGGCGTCGTTTGACCCTAAAGTCATTCTCAGAAGCCTCATCACTAGAGGTACGTCAATTTCGCGGATTCATCTGGCAGTAGCCTAGATTGCTCAGTCCTGTACACGCTCTGCATACAGTCGATTATTCATTGGCTTACAACATTACCAGCGATAGCTCTATGAATCATTTCCTTATTTACTACTGGCTTGCAGTAGTCAAATGCGTTTCGTGACAGCCGCCAGCTAATCACACACGTGATTATGAAGTATATATTTTTGTCGTTCAACCTGACCTGGAATTTATTTGCGAAATTGACATACCTCTACTCATCACCATAAGATATCGTTCAAGGCTCTATGAATACAGAGTGTCTCAGCGTTCACTTACCACCTCTATTCGCGTAATATATACTTTTGTATACCTGGAGTGGGGATGAAGTGACATGTCCGGACCTGTTCGGAGAGTGATACATGTGAATAAACATGGGACTGTGGCCAAAACCTGCATACTGTGTGTATCCAAATGATATGCGAACATAGGGACGTACTGTATCATATATGCCCTTCCCTTTATTCCCTTCTCGTCTATCCCCCAAAACAATAAAGTAACCTTGCTTTCTAAATCACTGAGCTAGAGTTTATAGGAAGCAGGCGAATATATTCTTCCAGAATTGGCAACGTCCGCACTTTTCTGGTATAAGTTACTGTGTAAACAGCAGTATTAACGAATAATTATATTTATTTTATTTTGATAATATTTTCATGAAAAGTATTAATGTTTTATTGATAAAAAATTTAATTTTAAAATATTACCTAATCTATAATAAGTTAGTTTATACGTGTTATTTGGAAAGTCTTTATTATATAGTCAGTGTGTTCGGAAATAATTTTTTTTTGACAGCAGATTTTCCTGTGCCTCGCCTCTTACACGCTACTTGTTGCCGAGAGTAAATGCCCCTACACAAAGAGTTGCGTATAGTCATTGCTAAGTATTGCTTCCCCTAGAACACTTCCACACTTCGCCAGGTGCTCGTGTTAGTGACGCATACAAGTGGCTAGTAGCTCTGTTTCACTTTCTGCAGGGGACCTGATGGACGAAGAAAACGTTCTCGACTTCCTCACGAGTCTGGAAGCCATGGACCTGCCAGACAGGATAGAGGAGGTCAACGCGAAGATCCTCTCGAAGATCGTCGAGGACACCGAATACGTAGCAGTCCTCTTCTGTAAGTACTTATCAACCTTATACCGTCAGTGTCAACTATTTTCTCGTTACTCAGGCTGTCCTTGAGTCCTACAGTTTGTCATCCCTGCACTCAGATTGCAACTTACTGGCTCCTAACTCTACCATGTCTCACCCGTCCGTTTCCATTCACTGTTTTCAGACAGTTTTATGTGAGTTGGAAATTTATATGAAAAGGGTAATTTTCGGGATTGAACTTCATACATTTTAATTTACAATTACGTTTGGAGGGTACAAATAACGATAGCCAACTGACATATTGAAATAAAATAACTCACACCGCAAGTACGTGTAGTTGGCCCTTCAAGAATTGCATGAAGACACCATGACATATTTTCTGTATTTAATAACATAATGTGGTTTTGTATATTTCTTTCAGTAGACTATGGCAACTAATTTCAGTCTGAGCTGTTAAATTTGAATGTGAGTTTCCGTATTTAATTTCAGTGTCAGTCTGTTTTCGTCGTTGGTATGTTCAATAAATGCCCTTACTTTTTTACTTTGATGTGTGTTACACGAATACTATTTGAGTACCAAACTTTCATGTCCAGGAAAATTTTACCATGAGTAATGTCTGCTGAGAAACATATCAGTGTAAAATAATGAAAAATTAGTGACGAACACCCTTAAAGTTTTGCTTGAGCATTATCATAACGACAAAATTCATAATTCATCAAAGATTCTAATGTATTTGAATTGAAGTTTCGTACATTATGGAACTGACTGACAAAACTGACGCTACCGTACACACAAACAAATCAGCTATTAAAAATATTCAGGTCAGGTTTAATATTTACAGGCTGTAAAATGAATGTAGATCGAATATGTTTTTAAATAATAATTTGTCATTAAACGAAAATTCAATAACTGACCCAAAACATCTCATAATAAGGCAGTTGATAAATTGTGGTTATGGATTTCTTAAATGCACTCCAGTTTCTTCCTACTATTTCCCTTGGTGCTTCATATGCTCTACGTCTGTGGATCATTGGTAAACCTGTAACTTTCTTATAAGTACAGGACGTTCACGGCGTGTTCACTAAATTTGTCAAGAAACTGCAAACAATAGCCTACTGTGTGTAGGCTGTTAATTGTACCGTCACGTGGTGTGAATAGGGATGCTGGGATGTTTAGGGACAAAATTTAAAATCAAAAGTTCCAGTACGCGGTTTTAAAACCCGAGTTTTTCCTTAAGGTCGGCAGTTTGTATTTTTACAATGAGTAATTGTATTTAAATATAATTTAATTTAAGATAAAGGTCTAAGCTAGGAATCCGTTTCAAATTTTGTCCCTGTTCGCCCCAGCGTCCCTATTCACCCCATGTGACAGTATAGTGAACGCTATTGAAGACAGTCTTGTCAGAGAATATATTTTATTGTATTCGCAGACGTTACATTTTGAGTATACGGTTGAATATTTACCACGTGTTCATTACTTAACGGTTTTGTTTATATTAATAAGAAGTGGCAGACGCAATTATCAAGACTTCATAATTGCCGTGTACCGTGAGCACCCTAAAATTAATGACAGGGAATTTCTAGCGATTGTTGCTGCAACGGAAAGTGAATAAGTTGCCCAAACATTGTTGCCTACTGTCAACACAGACTCTGAAATAAATGACATTTTTGGCAACGTAGGGCCTATATGGCACATAATATTATTTTAAAATTAGGATTTGTTTAAAAGAATTAATCATAACATTATTTTTGTTGCTCGTCAGCTGATAAATGTCGTAATATATTTTATGTTTTAATTTATGTTTCTGGAATTTTTTTCACTTCATAATAATACGTTACATTTCATAGCGATTCATCATCCCTTAATTTTGTTCGAGTCCGGTGATGATACAGTATATTACAATACGTAACATAGCCTACATAATGAAAAAAACGTCAAAAATTGTTACAAACTAAATAAAGAATTCAGCAAAGGTATCCACACTTTGTCGCATTCCAATGTGTAGGAAGCACTGAACTGTGAAAAAGATAACATGATTTTCAGTCTCTTCAAATCTATATAAAAAAAACACCAAAACATGTTTAAAGTCATGCTGTTTAAAAAAAAAGTGACCAAAACCTGTGTATACGTTTGTTAATCAATCACTTTTGTACACAGTATTGCATGAGATAATTTAATATCGTTATATTAAAAGATCCATGAAATTATTTTGAATACACTAAAAATAAAACAGATATTTAATATATTCTTTTAAAAAGCACAAGCTTAAGTATTTCAAGTACGTATGAATTTGTGCTCACTTTTCCATTGTGAATTCCTCATGTTTTGTACGTTGGATCCAACAAAATACTGTGCATTGCTGTATTTAACTGTCCTGTTATCCGTTTTATATGTGTATTTTGTCACAAACCTTACGTGTTTATGAAATTAATTCAGCAAAGATGGTTACAAAAACTAGAACATTTATTTTTCGCGACCAATAACCAATATATTTTAGCGTACCTGAGAGCTCTGACGTTCTTACACATAATTTGGAAACAAATATTCACATGCAATTATTGTATGCTTGTGTCGAAAAGTTTTAATGAAGGAATTCTAAAATACTGATATCCCTTGAAAATCACGGGCAAGTACTGTCAAGTATTTGCCGTTATAAAAATAAAGATTATTAAGTGTGCTTTATGAAATAATTTTTTTAAAGCCTATGTTTGTAAAGGTGGATTAGGCAGTACTTTTGACAACATTGTTTTGTTATTTTGCTGTAACTGTGGTTAGGAAAAAAACGTCATATAGAAAATGGTTAGCGATGTAGTGACTTGACAGGTCCGTAGAATTGAAACAAATTCTGAGACCCGACTCCCAAGAGAGACAGTTAACCGTCTTTGCTGAATTTCACACCTAGCACCAGTGGCAATTCACCCTTCCTATGTTTTGTGATGTGACTGTGTTTTGTCATTTGTCAGGTCCGGAAGCCAAGAACTGCCCGCCCAACGCATCCAGTAAGTATTAAGCATAGTCCTATCTCTCTTACTGCTCTGCCTTCAATTTCCTAATTACGCCTTTCATTTTGTGGTCTGTATTGAACATTAATATTCTTCCTGTATTAATTGCCAACTTATTTCTCCATATTGCTGCTCATTTCTGTAAATTACTTCACTTAACAATTATTTTTAAATATATTAATTTTGTTACTATACGTAAGTAATGTTATTTACTATTATGTAGTTGTCTCAAACTTCCTTAAGTTCAATTCTGTATATAATGGGGATGAATTTTTTCATCTGACTGTTCACTGTTCGACATACACAAATGTACGTAGGTATGGGGAAAAAATTGTATCTTTGACAATTTGACGAGTTGCGACTTACGGGAACTGTAAACATGGATGTGCAAAGATTAAGTTAGTGCATATATCCACCGACATGAGAAACGATAAACTAATTCAATTTAGACCAGCAGGACATTGAAAGACTCTGTTAAAATATGTTTGCTCAACCTTCATTCATGAGTTATGTCACGGCCCTTGCGACACAACTAATTATTATGGACACACAAATTCCGCGAAAAGATTTCTTCTCATGCTATATTCGTAAGGAGCTAGTCAGAAATATGTTACTGCAACACAAGACGTTTGCAATTCGCTAGCAGACGCTCAATCCATCCACCCAGCTAATCATTGAATAGGATGTCAACTAAAGTGTTCTGAAACACAATCAGTCATGACGATTTTCGCAAAATTCGGGTGTCCCTACTGATGATTGTGGTAAAGAGTCAGTCCGTTTGGCGTATATTCATGTCAAACTGCGAGACGTACAATAAACGTGGAGGTAAGAACAGTCAGTAGACGGCTTGTTGTGACATAGTTGATGCCGGCTCTTTGAGGTTATGGATATTTGTAAAGACGAGCCTCTAAACGATTAAAACGTCTCAGAGTAGTGGCAATTAGCGACGTAAGGAATAAAATTGATTGACTATAAAATTACTTGGTCTGGTGGCATCATTACAAACTTTTTTCGTATTGCGATTGGTTAAGGAACAGGCGGCTTCATTTAGCTTCCATACATCGCCATAGGCAGAGCCACCCTGGCAATAAAAGTAACTGCCGTGCAGAAAACGAGATGATCGAGCAGTTCTTGGGTATGGAGTTACAGTCGTGCACTAGTGTCTCCCCGAATATCCTGGACAATGCGTGGAAGTGATGGAAGCCCGAATTCGTATTTAACATACTGTAGGCGGGCGGTGTCAACTATGAAAGTGATATGTTCACAACAGTAGCGAAGTGTCGTCGTGTTTCAAGGGAAGTAATTAGACTTAACTGTTCGCCATGAGCACGTAGGAATCAACCTACAAGAACATTTTGCTATTGCTGGAGTCGTGTTACAGGCAGTTCACGATAAAGTGAGCACTGCGTAAAATTTTCTTTCAACCGTTTTGCAGCCATCTTTACTGTTATTAATATGAAAATTTTTAGGTAACTAAAAAGCAGTTCAGCACTAAGTTAACATATATTGGCCAAATAAGACACAATTTAAATTAATTACAAGTTCTGCTGAGTGCTCAGTCTATAGTGAACAGTTTACATTAGAGAATTCGTTCCTCGATTCATGAACCTACTGGCTGTGATAAACTTGTACCGGTTCCTACACCAGCCTGATGGTTCCACAGCCAACTCAGACAGTTCAGCAGGAATTATTTTGGAACACACCCATGCTTTACCGCTGATGCACACATTATACTCATTGGATCTCATCTGCTAGTTAGAGGACAACTTTGGAATGGTCCAGGTTAATAAGGGTGCCAATTTTTTTTGGAACAGAGTGAAAGATTAAACCATATGTAGTTTTGACCACAGAATATCATCATCAACTATGTTATGCAGCTGGAATACTTGAAAAAGTAGAAAATATATTTGTTTATTTGCAAGACCCAGCAAGTTGCATGGAACGAATGACTCTATTGGACGTTCTACGCTGGTCATGTGACCAGCTGTATGTTGACCATACAGATGAGAGTAAATTAGTTGCAGCTGTGTGAATATGGATGTGGCTTGTTAATATAGCATTAACACATGTTAAGTGCATTCTGGATACTTGGAAAAATTAATCCAGTTGGTCAGAAATTACTGTAACATACATAAGTTAAGCGTCTCCGTGTTTGCTCTTAAATTATAATGTTTACTTATATCTTTCACCAGCAATATCAACAGAGGCCTTCAACCAGCTTCTTGCATGGAGAGAACTTAACTCAAATTTTCTGTGTTATATGTATTTTAAAATAATAATGTAACCTAAAAAGCAGCAGAAACAAGGGATCATTGCCTTAACTGTTTGCAGACTAATTAAAAAAAGTTCAGTATCGGCATGCCAGAATTCTCATTGGGCCAGTTGAACGTAAACAATCAGGACGAGGCGCCTATATTACCTCGCCCTCCACCAGGGCATTGTGCTTACCCACATTGTCCTGGTTAAAACCAGCGCCCTCCCTAAAATCAAAGGCAAATAAAGAAATTAAATACAGTTCCCGCCCACCCCTGCTCCACTCTTACTTTACAACTCTGCTAATAACCTGGACCTTCCTACTTTCTCCAGTGTCACTTTATTCTTAATGTATGTAACTGCTGAGTGGTTACACTCCTATTCTGTCATGAGGGTTTTTACGGTACTATGCCGGTTTTTCCATCTCTCTTCTTAGATTATGGCTAGAGCCAGTGATGTTTGGTGAAAAGAATTCTGCAACAATTTGTTTCAATACCTTATGTGTAGAGCCGCGATTTTATGGCGAAAAGATTTTTGCAACATTTGGTTTCGATGCGTCATGTCCACGCATGCAACTCTGCTACATCGTCTGTGGTTGGATGATTTTACTCTCACTTGCCTTGGCAAATTATAGACGTACAGACTCACAATAATCTTATTCTGATTGGTGCAGTCAAATGAGAAACGTGTCTGAACAAAGACACGCTGCCAATAACCTTGAAACAGAACTGCCGATGTGCACGTGAGTCACTGAAACAAAGTGGGGCAAAAATC
>PNEQ01003909.1:24161-42094 GCA_003012365.1 Medauroidea extradentata
TCCAGACCGGTTCTTCTACGGCCATGGTGGAGACCATGGTCGTAGAAGAACAGGTCTGGACACTTGCCTATCTTCCAGTGCATTCCAATCCAATGTATTTTACTTGACGTTGACCCCTTTGTTGTTTGGCTGTAGTTCGTCAAGTTACCGAGAATATTGTACTTTCTGGCGCTGTAATCCGGGCGGTCGGACTCAAACTGCGTCACTTTTTTCCATTGCTAAAATTATTAAGTAAATAAAGATTTCTGGAGCCATGATTTAAAATTGTGATCGAAGGAAATATTTCATAAATTGTTAAAACAAATACATTTTGATAAATTGTTTATCTTAGTGGGAGGGAAGTAGGCGGAGTTTGAACTCGACCGCCCGGATTACAGCGCCAAAAATGTACAGAATTATCGGTAACTTGGTGAACTGCAGCCAAACAACAAGGTCTTTCGAGACTACGTTCGAGACTCGAGAGAAATATCGATCTACTTTCGATACATTTCATTTTGCGCCCTCGCATTCCACAAAATATTCGTTTTCGAACAAAATTAAATACTTAATGGAATTCGTTAATCATAATGATTACAGATCAAGAAGAAATCTGCTGTTCAAAAATATTGTACGTTACGTTTTGCAATTACGTTAATTTTTAATGGATTTTTGTTCCGGTACTGTAGAAGCTAATGCATTCATCAGAGAATGCCCTGCAGCTGTTAAACTAGAACCGTGAACTTTTAAGTTGTGCTTTGAAATTAATTTCGTATTTTTACGTTTTGCTTGTTGCAGGTTAGATATCACGATTATGTGGAGATAGGTCAGTGCTCGGAATTTTCAACTACTCTCGAGGCGGGATATTTAAATTATAATTAATAATTTATCAATTTTGTGTATTTAAACGTAGTTTAGTTATATGTGTTTTTATTTATTTATTTATTTATTTCATTTTCGTTCTGTTGATTTCTGGTATTGGAATATTGTACACGTCAAATCAAGATACACACATATTTTCACTTTACAAAATAGACAAAATAAATACAATAAAACACTACAGTTGTATAAATATCACATTCTTTAATCTCATCAATACTCTAAAAACGATTTTCATAAAATATATTTTTAATTTTTGTTTTGAATAATTCTGTTTGTTGTCACAATGCAGCTGGGACACTGTTGACTATGTAATGACTGCTTTATGCATATTGTGTTGTAGGTACTGTGTTGGGGGATACTCAATTTGTTTGCATTTCTTGTATTATAGACCGTGTTATACATACATCATTATACTGTGTGCCAATTGTTATGTAGGCCCTACAGTATGTATAAATTATTCTTCAACTTTGAATCAGTTTTAAAAAAAAAGTATTTTTGCCCTACATCCTGTTGTTGACTTTATTGGATTGAAATATTTTTTTCAAGACTGTTTCAAATAGGCCCTATGAAAAAATTTTAGCATGTCTTATTGATACCATATAATTGGCACATATTCTATTGATGCATAACCAGTTGATTTGGGAGAATGAAGGAATAGCATCCTCATAAATATGGTGTAGTTGAACATGACTGTGTATGTCAGTGCCTAGCTATGTATCTTACCAATATTTTGGTACAAGTAAATAATTTTACTTTAAGTGGCTCACTAAAACCACATAAAATGCCATTAAATATAACTGAAAACCTGGGCATATTTAAACAATATGTAATGTGTCACTCTTATATGAAAATAAATCTGCTGCAGTGGACATTTAGTGAATAAATACGTTCATATCAGTTGTAAAGAAATATGAAATTTTATTGCTTAAATTAGAAGTGAGTTATTCTTAAAAATTTTAAAATAAAGTTTCATTGTCATATTTGTAATTGTTTGGAGAGAAAAAAAAGACATGAAAAGCTATTGCCTTACATGTGATGAGCATAACTGACTACGTATGTAAGGTGTTACCTACTGCTTACATTCACAGTTGACTACAGAGCAAAATACTGGCACTAGCTATTTATTTTTCCTGTCCCCAGCATAAACGACACCGTAGCCCGCTGACCGTCTAAATGGAACGTCTTGTGGGGTAGCTATTTCTGCAGACTGTGGTCCGAGTTGGACGGGTTCAAAGCACCATTGGTATGGAGGGGTGTAGACAGTATCACGAGAGGGAGGGGAAGAGAAATTAGAAGGACAGTCCTCAAGGAAAAGAAAAGATCTGCCAGAGAAGAAAATACCATTGTCTCAGATGAAGGGTGTTGTAATGCCGACACAATTTGTGTTCTTTTTTTAAAACACAGAGTGCTGTTCCCTTGCTGCTGCTTCGGTTGCTCCCAGCCAAGTTCATTGAGTGCCAGCCAGCTCCTTACAGACAACTTTGTAGTGACTGATAAAAATGGTTCAAATATTTAGTCCATGGCCCTGGATGGTACATGCATGCCAACACTGCAAACATATTAGAGTTAAGGAAATTTGTTGAACCCATAATAGTTTTAGTACTTAATTTTTTTAAATGAGTTTGTATAATATCCCATTGACAATTTTAAATCTGATATCATCTCCAATTGTTCATTTCTGTGATGGTGTTCACTTAAGGTTACCTACTTTTAAAGTTGGGATGATGTACAGTAGGTTACATGTTGCCAAATTCATACTTTCGATGAGTTTGAATTTAGGCTACCCTAGTGATTTAAAATTTCCTCAGAAACAGTTTCATTCTAAATAACAGCAAAATTTGTATTACAATTATTAGTACACTTTCAGAGTTTAATGGAACGAGAGAATCCAGAGTAAAATGCAGGCTATGTCAAATAACTACAATCCTCAGATTTTTACTAATTAATAACTGTGAAAGTTACCAGTATTTTTTTTTTTTTTACTGTACATTATGAACTTTTTTTTTTTTCAATTACATTCATGATTTAGAAGTTATTTTAAAACTGGCAATTTAGTTTAAATGAATTAGGTGTCTAGTTTTTTTGGAATTTACTCTGGATATGGTAACACAGCAATTATCATCAATACCCAATCAAAATAATAAATGTACGTCAGTATGTTATTTTGAGTTTTTATACTATTATGTTTCCTACAGCATTGGTAGAATCATTCTGGGAATGTACTCATGAGTTCAAAGAGAAACATTTGTAGTAATATTGTTGTTGTACCTGTACGGAAGAAGGTGGTTCTCAATATCATCACTTTCTTTTTGTGTACTGTAAGTGAGGGTGACTTTGGGACACTTTTATACTATTTTCCACGACTGCTAACTTTGAGTAAATAACTTATTTGTTAAATGTCATGTGGATATTTATTATTCAGAATTTATTGAAAGCAAAATTCTTTATTCAGGGCTATCACATTATGCGAAAAATAATACTGTATTTTGTAATTCACAAAATCACCCCTACGGATGGCACTTTAATTGTAATTTTTTGTAACTGTCACTATAAACATTTGTATCCATCACATGTTCTTATCATATTGTACATTTGCATGCTCTGTCTGAGGAAACCAGTAGTAGTCTGTTGGCTCAGGATTCAGTATAATAAATAATCCTGTTCCTACAGAACAACAAACTCTCAGTGAATCCATTAAAAGAAATTCAGATTTTTGTCAAAATGGTTTAATGCATTTAGCTTTATTAATATAGCTATTAACTATGTAAAAAATCCTGTTTGAAATCGTAACGCTTGGGCATTAATTACTAAACATAGGTGAGAGTCAAATTGTTTGTATTCAAACAAGACTAACTTTGTCAAATATTTAATTTTTGTGTAAATATTTGTATTTTGTAGCCTAACTTAGTTAATAGTTGTCATTATTCCATGAAATATTTTTGTAGGTTGTCTACCTTTTCATATAGTTATTTAGTTATTATTTTCTTAATGCAACTTGTATTGAAGCTACTTATCTTACATCTTCTTGCCACTGCTGTAATTTTGTTTGTTACATATGCATTCCATTTTTGTCCCTCGTATCGTCTGTCTCCAAGTGTACTCCTGTATATAATTTCTCCACCTAGAGCAATTCTGCTCAAGGAGATTTATTTGCATTATGTATACCAAATTTGTAATTTTGTGAGATTGAAAATAAAAAAATTAATCTTTGCAGCATATGTTTGGATTAAAATGTTTCACACAGTGAATGCTAACTTATGTTCTTATCTGTTTGTTATGCAACTTTCTAGACAAGCCAGAATGCAAGAAATGTGCGAAAGCGTTACAAGAATTGGAGAACATCGACGACGAAGCAGACCAGCTTGGCATTGGCTTTGTGAAGATCTCGGACGACAGTCTAGCAGAGGAGTACAACTTGGGAGATCTGCCAGCACTTGTTTATTATAGGCACCAGATACCTATAATCTACGAAGGTAAGCAATAACTGCATTCAGTGGATGTAATTAGGCTTGCAGTAAAACAGCAGACTGTTGGTGCAGTGACACATTTAGCTTTGTGTGTAGATCCACTGCCGAAGGTTCGAGCAAGGTAACAGAGTGGTAACGCACTAGCCTTACTTTCAAGAGGACGCATGTTCAGTTCACTGTCCGCCATTCTGATTTTGGCTACCCATGTTTCTCGAATTCGTTCCAAGCTAATGCTCGGATGGTCCTCTTTAATCTTATGGGCAATTTCTTTCCTGTTTTCCATCTGTCCAAGTAATTTGGTGCTCAAAAGACTTGGAAAGGAAGTCATAATGGCTGCTACTTGAAGTTTGTTCAAACTTGCAAGTACCTGGGTGTAACTCTGGTCGAGCATATGACCTTCACCTCATGCGTGAAGTACATTGCTCAGAAAGCGATAAGTACTCTTTAAAAGGTTGAGAATAATGGCTCCTGGCAGTCTGGAACTGAACTTCAAAGCTTTATCGAGCACATACAAAGGAGCCTTCGAACCCATCATTATATATAGTATCATCGTTGGTACAAGAGATCTGAACACTCACATACACGCTAGAAGCTCCTGTAAGCCCAGCTCACAGCTATGCTTTTGGTAACAAAAGTACACAGAACTGTATCTTCTGATGCTATTTTTACTCTGTTGGGAGTACCTCTGGACCTCCTCATCCAGGAAATAGGTACTATTACTGAGATGAAGCTCCGTAACAAACTTGGAGAAGATGTAGTGTTGAGATATGGACAAGGAAGGTCGGTTGCCTTTGAAAAGGAGGCAAACAACTCGCACAATCTTTTCCAATGTCTGGGATCACCTGCACCTCAGTATTTCCCTTGAACACTATCTGACACAATTCCTCTCTAGATATGGCAGCTTCAAATCAAAACTGCATAGATTCGGGCTGGTCAACAATCCATTGTGACATCATTGTCAAGTGCCACAGACGATGAAGCATGTGTGGAATGATTGTGAGTTATTCGAGATCCCGAGACAGCACCCCCTTGATTTGGTTGACTTGGTTGTGGTACAGTTTTCCAGGGAACTTAGCAAATGCCTATGATTGCAGCTGCAATCAGCTCTGTGTAAGTTTTGTATACCCTTAGGAATCAGGTACAGGAGGGGGTGGAGGTGCGAAGAGTTGGACACGTTCTGGAAAACATGTCAGAGTTATTGGTTCTGAATTTATAACCTGTCAAGAGAAGTTAAGCTCTATCTCTCAACTATCTACTGCCAGTACCCTACAAGGCCACCCACTTGTAGATTTACTCAGTTTAAACAGACAAAACATTTACACAAATGGTAAACGATGCATATTATTTGTCTGATATATAGTTATGACTTTTCTTATTTACATTCTTAATTCTTAATACCTATACCTTTTTGTATGAAGTAAAACCTTTTGCACGCAGGGGTAGGTTTCAGTGCATCATATATAAAAAGTATTATTGTTGTGACATTTTAAGGGGTTTATTTATAACTCACGTACTGCTTAGAAATTAAGTTATATAAGTGTAAAACAGCACTTTTAATACATATTTGTAGAAATAATGTAATGATAGGGGAAGTTGGAATATCATGGACGGATACTGGTACTACTATTATTCCACATAAAATATTAGGCACATAAGTGGTTGTTAGCTATGTGTATCTTAGCTTGTTGACGCTGATGAGTGGGGTTGTATGTGTGTAGTCGTGTGCCTGGTGTGCAGGAGAAATCAGCGAGATACTACGTGGCCAATATTATCTTGCCCATGAATGCAGCATCGTTATCCATCTAGACTGTGCCATTAACTTTCAACATTATTTGTGATCGAATTTTTATAGATTATTATGGTTGTACAAATTGAAAATGAAAATGTTCTTTCTGAAGTACCATGAAACTAAAACAAAAACAAAAATGAGAATTTTTCGTGCTTTTTATAACCGTAGTTAAATTGAAGTGAAAACGAGTCCAGTATAAAATTTTTATGTCATCGAATGAAAGTATGTAATTTAACATAAAGTTAGTTAGAATGTAAAATTAAAATCTTGGAAGCAGTTATGTATTGTGCCAATTTATTTATTTATAAAAAAAAACATGCAAGTGCATGAATTAAGTAATTAGTGTAGGTAAATTATCATTTGATAGTCATTTGAATATTGGCTGAACACAAACACTTTAATTTCTTTATTTCTTTTGGCTGCCAGTCCCTGTAGCAAAACAAAAATAAAAGTACTGATTTTTTCCCTAACATTTTAGTATTCTGGGTATTCACTTAAACCTGAATAAGTACAGCACATAGTATGCAGCATGTCCTCTCATGTAAGCCAGATAAATGAGACTGGCATTGCAATGGCTGGAAGTTGGCTGCAGGGAGACTGGGGTATTGAGAAGTTGCAATAGGAAATGTTAAATCACAGAACAACCATACTGTTTTGTGGTTCATGTTCGTTGCCTGCACCATGCCAATTAGTCAGTTTTAAGGTCAGTTGGCTGTGTCTTACAGTTATCCGGAAATCGTCTCTTTTGACTTAAGCGTTTCTGTATGATTTACCTGAAAATGCTTGTGTCTGTGGTTATTGTAAAGTTCCGTGTAATAGCTTGTGTGCTCCAATGAAACTGCATTTTGCATTTGGACCAAATAACAGTCTTTTCACAGTTTTATGTCATGGGCCCACTGTTACAATTTTGGTAAGTAATCATTGGCAACTATTTGTCGCTGTGGTTAACAATTTACTATACTTACACTAACTAACACATTTTCTGGCACAAATAGTACACAAATCGCTTTAGTGTCACACCATAGTAGAATGCCGTTTACATTCTGCTGAAACATCGTAGTATTGGCGTAGTCTCATGATTAGCTGAGACACATGGCATCCTATGAAAAAAATTAACACTCTCATGTGTTAATATGTTTTAGTTTCAAGCCATAGTTAAACTTCTTGCAAAAATTGACTTGTTTCTTTTGTATCTTTCCTTTCCTGATTTCACGGAAAGTGTAGTACACCCAGTCAGCTGTATAGCCACAATGAAGTAGAGGTATTGATGCAGGGAACGTTGTAGAGGAGACTGTTCACAGATATGGCTTACTTTGTGTGTAGTACACCAGCCTACAGGACTGTAACACTAATGCTTCGGTTGTAAAATATAATACAGACAGCAAAATCTTCATGTAAGCCCACCTTTACCAAATAAACTACATTGGAACCCCTGAATGGACGACTTGAAGTACACACCCCCTGACGTCACCACAGGGGAAAAGTACTGTGGGAAACAAAGCTTGTTTACAAACATGCTGATTTGTTAGTTGGTAATTGCAGAAAGAAAAATTGTTGCGCATTCATATATTTGCACGTAAGGGTAAAAAATATTAGTTTCAGTTTCATGGTTAAGATACGCAAATACATAAGATTAATTTTAACCTGAAAAAACGGCAAATTCCAAACAAATAATCAATTTTCTTGACGTACATCTCATCCGGGACATGTGAAGCCAAACAGCTAAATTAAGGTTATGTTTGGCTGCGGTATCCATGGAGATAGGAATTGTATCCCACACCTGACTGAAACTCCGCCTCTTTTCAAGTCATCCATTACACTTCTCAAGGGACCAATAAAAAATGGTGTAAAATGCTGGAAAGTGTAATCTGACGGAAGGTTATAATGCAAAATCATTAAATAGGGCCAAATACAAACAGTGTAAATGGCAGGAAAGTGTAGAATCAGGGGGTGTAATTCACGGGTTTCACTGTATGTTGTCCACATCGTAACAAATGGAAAACCAATATATGGAACACTGTTTCAGCCGAAGATGAGTATTTCAGTTGTATTTTCTGTTAATCATTGCATCCTGTAGAGGGTAAGGAGGCTCTTACAAATAACAAATTGCAGTATGTTTTGAAATTGAGATATGTTAAACTGAATATTTTGGCATGGTTTGTTTTCTCCAGACTGAGCCATTGGGTGTTTGTTCCCTCATCAGAATGTTGAACTATGCCACTGCTATGTACATATGCCTTCATTTACACATTATGGTTGAAAGCATGCCAACTGTATATCATGAACCTGTACACTACACATTCCTTTCTATTCTACAGATTGGAGCCCTACGCACTGTTTATGTGTAAAGCAATTCATTACAATCTGTGTAGACACAATTTGTACAGATATCTCAGGAAAGCAGCATGGTAGCCTGTTGTTTTATAGGCTGGTCACTATAAAGTGAGCACTTTAGTAACTTTAATGTTTCTCCTTTTGTTCCATTTGCAAATTTCTGCCTTGATTAATGTAAATATCAGTGTAAATATTAAACAGTATTTAAAAGTGAACATCTGAGGTTACAGCAAACTAGGTTTTTTGTTAATATTCTTGACAAGACTGTCTTTAAAAGAGCTCACTTTACCGTGCCTGTAATGTCCGTTAATGTGATGTTCGCCCAATAAATCAGCACTCCAGTCTTATGGCATTAGAAAATATATTAGTTTTTGTGTCCAATGTAGCCACTTATAGCTTGCCTGTTCGAATTGCTTTGTACTTATATTATATTCTTCTTGTACTACTGCATAGTTTTTACAAATATAATCTTATTTCATCCAAAATAAATTCAAGCTTCATGGGAGGGGTTCAAGCCCTTTAGCCTCCTTCAGGGCCGCCTCAACAGGGGTGGCGAGGAGGGTTGCCATCCCCTTCTAAAGGAGGCAAATTATGTCGCTCCCTCCTCCTCCTCCAACTCCTTCTTTTACCACATTTGATTTAAATTTGTAAATGGTGTTGGTTTATTTGTAGGCAAATAATATAGATAATTGCACCCAAAATGCCAAATCACATTGCAATTTTTTTTATATAGCAATTAACCTTTCCACCCCCCTTCCTCCTCCAAATCCCCACTCACAGAATAGTTGGCGAGTCCGGAGCCTCTTCTCCCTCTCTTCCCTGAATCTGCTACAGCATACAGGTGTGATATATAACTGGTATGGTTGCTGTTATTTGATCCACTTTGGTTTGTGATGTTACAACACAATAAGTTCAATTTAAACATGATTTGCATTTATGTTGAATTCCATAATAGTTATATAATTTAACTATTGATATTTTATATACAATATCGAGTGTATGTGTGTATGCATTTATTGTTTTTCTTTCTAGATACATAACCATGATTCAGATGAATATGGTGATTTAAGTTAAGTATTCAATAAGTGTTATTGATCATGTTGCATCATTTTACTAGGTTTTGCACAGGATGATAACGTCATCAACTTGGAAACTGATGTATTAGGCAGGAAACGAACCACAGTCAGCCTAAGAAAACTATTGAAAGGTCAGACAGCCATGACGAGCTTCATGAGCAGGCTTGTCACGTTCAAAAATTCTACCCTCTATCTGCTTGTATCTTTTCTCATACCTTGCTCCCCCCAAAGTATGATATAACTTGGCTCTTTATTGGATGTGACTGCGAGGTCCAAACCAGTAACAAGCCTAACATGAGTGATGTTGGTACCACCCTGAAATATTGAAAATAGAAGGCTGTGTTTTTTATAAAGATGTCCAATTTAGTTCAAACATTGTTACACATGTTTACTTAGACTGAATAGATTGTATGTATGAAGGATGTAAACATTTCTGCTTCATTAAGTACATACAGTGCATGCTTATTTATCTTAGAAATGATTATTTTGTGAAATTAGGTTTTTGTTCTAGCTTAGAAATTGGTAACTTGTGTATAAATATTGTGGAGAGAAGTAGTTATGTTTATTATAAAATTGTATACAGTATTCTATGTCATAATGCATAGTATTCCCATAACAAAAGGAGCCCGAAGTGTTCCTGAAGTAGGTAAATTTATATTTTATTGCTGAAAAACTATCCCTCTTTATGGTTTCTGTGGTTTGTATGTTTCATTGTTCATTGTTTTTAAACAGTTGTTTTCCCTGCGTTAAATTTGAGGTATTTTAAAAATATTTTATATAATTTTGTTATTATGAAGCTTGTAGAAGTTGTGTGAGTGTAATATCACAATTCTTTAGCTGAAAAAAGAGTAAAAATATTCCCTTTGTAGTTATCAAATCCAACCATTAATGTTTTTCATTCAGTTTTTATAAATTTACTGGGTAAATTACTGATTTCTGCATTCATTTCAACAGTGTGATTAGTCATACATTGAAACTAAATTTAACAAACATAACAATCATTTCTATCTTGCAAACCTTTGGAAATATGCAAAAAATTTATTCAATAAGTGTTAGGCAGTTAAGAAAAATATAATTTGCAAAGAAATAAATTGAAGCTACTGTAAAAGAAAATAAGTTACATATTTGTATCTTACTTGGATAACTTAAATTCACTTTTTTTTTCACAACTTGACTGTGTTATGGTTAAGTACCAGAAGTGTAATCAAAATACACACAACCTTACACCTGTTTACAATTTCAACTCTCAGTCAGTGTAGTTAAATATTCACCATAGCCAATAATTCTTTGAATATTTTGCTAACGAATTTAGTGGAACTGCAATACAAATACTGTAGAACAAAATATTCATTAGAAGTTTTTTTTATGAATAATACTTGTCAGATAAATGAAACTTTTAAGTTTTTAAGATGATTCCTCCTTCAAGATTTCTTCTTCAAGTCCACCAGTGTTGTGTATACAAGTAGTTTTTTGTGTTTAGTTAGCTAGATTAAGGACTGGGTTTCATATTGTTTGTCACAGCTGACTTTTCATGTTATGGAAATCACAAGATAACTGTTATATGTGCATGAACAGCAATTAATTCTGAGTGTTTTCCTCTTATGCATTACCCATTACGTACTTGTTTATTTTGTAGACAAAAGCTCCAAAATAAACTTTTTTTTTTTTAAACTGTTAAAGTAACAGCATGTCTATGCTGACATGGCAGCCACCAGCAAATTATAAAATTCATATCATTACCTTCCTAGAATGGAATTCAGTGTGTTGTTTTATAAATATTGGATTGGAGGATTTATGCACAAAGATTCCTTGTAATGAATGTTTGCATTCAGCTGCCCTCCTCTAACAGTGAGGTGCTGTTCTGAGTTCTGTGAAAAGATGTGTTGATAAATAACAATAGTTGCTGATGTCATTCGTCATCACAACCTTTCCTCTGGAGCTGCAGCCAAGGTACATAGGATCCAGAAATTATTAAGTTAAGGGAACCTGACGTTTCCATAAAGTTAGTCTTTTAGTTGTAACCATCTCCCTGGCTATCTCAATAAACTATAACTTGGTGTAATCCAACTGCCAGTCACATCGGCTGGCCTTTCATCAGCCCTGCTCCTTACAGTGATTACTTGCTAAACTGTCTTTTAACTGTTGTAATTTTTACAAAATTACAATTTATGGTAGTTATTTTAGTAGGCAAGTGATTACTAGTTTGAGTCTCCAGAAGAGTTTTTTTTATATTGTTGTTAGTTCACCAAAGAATTAACATCGCATTATATACTGCTGTATTTCTTTAAGTGACATTATTTATGATTCCCTTGTATATGTTTTCTGTATACCTTTTATATTAAAGAATTTATTAAATATATTAAAATATGCTGTCAACTGTTAAGTTCATTACCTCCTCAGTGCATGTGACATGCATCCGTACTAATCACCTAATAATGTGATGAAGCCTTATGGTTCAAGGTGCCTGGTCATAATCAGGAAACAAGATAACTCACATGAAACATTGTATCCATAGGTGAGCTGACTCGCGAGGAAGATGTGCTGGAGTGGTTGGTACAGAATAAGTCCACTGGTGATGAGGATGACATTATTGAGGACGTCACTTCCAAGACCCTGGACACGCTCATCCAGTCAATAGACCATCTGGTTGTCCTCTTCTGTGAGTATTTCTGTACTGTAAGCTGGGGTGTACTGTTACCAGCATGGGTAACTTTACACCATTAAAAATATTTATTTATTGAAGGGAAATGTGATCATGACTTGGTATTTCATAAAATCAATTGGATTTTCACAGGTAATGATGACTAATCTTTTACCAATAAGTAATAGAAAAAATGTTTTTGATGTTGCAAATTACACCTAATTTGCTGTGTATGGTTGCATAAGTTACATGTTTACACAATAACAAGTCTTTCTTTTAGGCAGGCTAAAAATGTATAAAACTGTTTAGGTTGTACCATCTTAAGGAGCATTACAAACTTTTTGTGGGTTACAGTTCTACAGTTAACTTAGTAGTTCACATCAAAAAATTAAGTACTCACATTATTTATTTTTAAGTGGCATTGTAATGAAATAATTTCGAGAAACTCTGACTAATCCCATTCTTACAGATGATAACGATGATGAAGAATCGATGCAGGTATTGGCGGAGCTTGAAAACATAGATGATGATTGCGACAGACACGGGATCCAGTTTGTGAAGATTGATGATGAAGCTGCAGCCAAAGAGTTTGGGATTGATGACATCCCATCACTTGTTTACTTTGAGAAAGCAATTCCTAACATGTATGATGGTGAGTTTTAGTCTTTGTCTACCAGTTTTCATGTTCTTTAATATTCTAATTAAATTAAAATTTTTTTTAACTTTTACTTTATTGTACATGATTTTCACGATGAAAACTAAAATGTATTTATATGATTTAAGTAGAACGTTTTGCAGAAATACTTGTATAGGTGGTTCGGGACAAACATGCACACCACAAGCCAGGTCCAGATACAACCAATTAAAAGCCCTGGTTACACAAAAATTAAAAGAACAAAAAATCATCAAATTCAGAAATGTAATAAACAATGTTGCCACTATACCACAAGATATGTGGTGACTTACTAGGACACTTACAGGTAAAAACACTTCGTGCAGCCAATCTCAAAACTCCGACATCCCACAAATTAGACTAAGAAGTAGTTAGGTGAATAAAATTGTGTCAGCACATTGCATATAATTATATATTCCACACAATTGCAATTGTTAAAAGCAACATTAGTATATGTTTAGCTTTCAACATTGGCATAACCTTGGAGAAAGTGCCAACCCTCCCCCCACCACCCTAAAGTTCAAAATAATTGAAGAATATTTTTATCTATAAAGTTAAACATTATACATTTTCATCAAAGTACTTTTTTGTAGGAAAGTGGACCCCTCTAAAATGTTTTTGATTTGTCCTATTCTTATGTTTTGAACATTTAAACAGAAGTTTTCACCAAGCAGCAATGTAATTTGATTTTGTGAAACTTTGGGTGCTTATCATAGTGTTTATTTCATATGGCTTTATTAACTGTAAATAACTGTGAGACTGTTGCATTTCGGAATCAAATGAAGGTTAACATAATTTAACCTAATTAGTACAGATTTGATGTGAAAAGGGCTGTCAAGAGAAATGCATATGTATGTAGTCTGGAAAACCTGGGAAAGTCAGGGAATTCCACAGCATTAATTGGGTGGCCATCCTACATGTAGTGATTGCAATCAAATACTACTAACTTGGTCATAAATGTTGATGATTATATTATTGAGCTTAAAAGTGTAAGTTGTCTCTATTTTAGGAAGTAGTACATGATCAGTGACCCCAGATGTTCTGTAGAACATACGAAGTTGCAAGAAAGTAAAGAAAATATTCTTCCTCTAATTATGAAGCATTTCTGAATATATTATGATATAAATCATGAGATGGTAATGCAAAAACTACTTGCAGTCATTAATTTCACTTCCAATTCAAAGCACTCAACACGTGAACAAAAATTGCCATGTGCTGAAAGTGTTGAGGTTGCAGCAAACTGAAAATTTACATCCTATAACTTGGCACTGAAACTATAAGCTCTTTACCTGAGCTCATTCACAATTTCTTGTAGTTACACTCACTCATATTCACAATTACTTATCCCATATTCACGAAAATACTCATCAGCTATAAAACAATCATTTCTGCACTCAGTAATAAAAAAATATATTCTAGACTTCACAAAGCAGAAAGTGTATTCAGAAGTTTTAGTAAGTGCTGGAAATAGAAAGAAAATTTAATAGAATCCTTAAACCCCTGTCCATTAAAACTAGTCTAAATCTATCACACAAGCCCTAGAACCAGGCATTCCACAAGACTTATCACTAATCCCCTTTTTTTCTATAACATTTACACTGGAGACATTCCACACAGTGATGCACTTTGTCAAATATATGAAAATGACACAGCCATCATAAAACAAGCAAGCAATTTATGATACATACTGGTTGCACTACAGAGATAACTAACAACCTCAAAACAATTCTAAATGCTATTTCAAACTGAAATTTAAACATAACGTACCCTTCTGTACATTGAATTCTTTGTTATAAGGTATTCATGAAAAAGTAAGCACTTTGCGAAGTCTTTAGTTGTCATTTATCTTCAGTTAATTTCTTTTCACCCTTTGTTAAAATTCAGACAGAACTGTGTAAGTGATTAACATAATTACAGATTTTGCCATACTTGAAAGTAAACATCTGAGGCCAAAGTTAAATTTTTTTTTCTTTTTTTCTTTGATAAGACACTTTCAAAAGTATGTACTCATTTTACAGTGAAAAGCCCATGTAATATACAGTGTTGTATAAATAATGTATTGCACTTTCTTATGTTTGGCACAGTGGCTAAGATGCTTGCTGCCCACCAAACCGATCCTGATCCTGATTTGATTTTCAGCTGGGTCGACCGTGGTTTTTGCATGTGGGAATTGTACTGGATGATGCTGTTTGTTGGCTGACTTCCTTGGGGATCTCCTGTTTCCTCCCTTCATTCCATGGATGCTCTATACTCATCTCGTATCAACCTCACGAGGGCTGAATATTACACTGTTTATTGCTGATCAAAGTCTCTTCACTTCATATCATTCCAAACATTTATTCTGTGCTTTTTTGCTTGGTTACATTTTGATTACTCTCAATGAATTATGAAGGTCTGACTGTATGTTGTGTATTTATCGCCATAGACAAAGGTATTATATGATGTTTTTTATGTGGAAACTATTATCTTTCCTGTCAGGTGACCTGGAGAATGAAGACGAGATACTTGAGTGGCTGGTGGACCAACTGGAGAAGGATGAGATAGAAGATGTTACAGATGAGATGCTTGACAAACTGATTAAGGATGGAAAAACTCTTGCTGTTCTCTTCTGTAAGTGTCATAATTTATAAACCGATACTAACTCAGTCACACTTAACTACATTGTTCGTACTCACACGAAAGTTTAAACAATAAGTTCAAACTTTATTGCAGATTTTCACTCATTTAATTAAGTAAACACTGCAGACATATTCTTCTGGCCAAATGTTCTTTAACCAGTTAAAAAATTGACTAAATTTTCATAATGTACAATATTTTGTTTAATCTTGAATGGTATGTTCAGCACACACACAATCATGCGCGCACACACACACACACACACACATGTACACACATGGTGTATATGCATGCAACTACTCTCTCACAGCCACATTCATATACACTCATTGCCATAAAAATAGTCACAATCTAAACAAATTATTCAAAAGCTTTGAAAGTTGGTATACTGCTACATTACAGATCATATTGCAGCTTATTTAAGAATTGCTGTGATTAGCCACAAAGGTGCACTAAAGCTGATGTAAGCCTGGTTATTTGAATGGTCCATGGACAAAGATATAGGCAATATATTGCAATTAGAATAGTTTGCATTTGGATGAAAGTTAGGGAGTAGCTAGTAAGCCTCGAAAACACAGTTGACCTAAGGATGAACAGCTTGTTGTATTTAAGAGAGGGCAAACCATTTGACTATAGAAGGAACGTGGGCAATTTTGACAAACTGTGCAGCGGCATTTACATTAGAGGGAACAAGAAGGAACATCTGCTTGCAGAGTTGTCTCTGATCAACACAGAATGTCCATCATAAGAGAGGAATTGTAAAAAGAGGTGAATAGGATGTGCTCGAGAATGACCTTGTAAAATCGCTGCAGCATAAAATCCAGTTCTTGTGAAATGAAGGTTATACAATATGGTGCCTGAAAATGACCTTATAAAATCACTAAAGCCAGTACTTCAAAAATCAGAGTTTTGCTGTAGTAGTTTTGTTGTAATATAATCTTAATTAATGAAAATATGTTTCTATTCATCGTCTGACAGATGCATACTCAACCAATAGTTGTCTTCTACGATTCAGAAATATGAAGTGGTATTTCTAATGGCTGTTTTTTTTATCTGATCTTGTATTGGGCAACTTAAAGGCTAATACTGTACCTACATACTCAACATTCCCTTCACTGTCTTCCACTGAAACCTGGAACCCCTTTGATTTCCTTTGCAGTTTTGTCACAGTTGAATAATATAAGTAGCAATGGAATGGCGATGCACCATCTTTGGTGACAACCACACAGCTATGGAGGGATGCCAGCCACAGCATGAATCCGGTCTTCATCATTGCGCAATATTGATGCCAAAAATTGTAGCATTTGACGCTGCCCCAAGGCACTAGAGATTGATGGCGGTGGGTTAGATTGCTGAGTAGGAACAGTGTGATTCTCTAGATCTTTCAAGAAAGAAGAAGCATGATAAGCAGGTTGTTCTTCTAGAGTGGGCTGTCACTTGATCCAGTGAGTGACTACTGAGCGAGCCAACAAGGAAGAACTCTAGCATGCTAGCGCAAGGGGGTCAATCTTTATAAATATAGGAAGGCAGATGTAACTCACCTTATAGAGGATTTCAAGAGGTTATTATATCAAGTGTTTTCAAGAAGACGACAAAGTAATTCGATTTCACAGGATGCGTATATTCAAGAACTCAAGCTACAGTCACTCGGAACTTTGCAACGAATATAGGTAACATTTTCTTTGGCGCTTGCCTACAATCAAGAATTGAGCAACTCACAATTGGTGAAGACGTATGTTACAACAGGAGATACAATAGTTACATCATGATAACAACAATAGATCACAATAACTAGTTAGACAGGGCACTTCGGGCTGTACAACAAAACTGACTGGACTGGGCACTCTGGGCCATTTAGATACTAGGATTGAAAGAAGGCCTTACAAGTGGTAGTGGTTATCATCTCATTCAGCCTCCAGTAGCTCACAACAAATGTGCTGGAGTTGTCAGTAGAAGTACATGAAGTACGATAATTATAAAGACCCTGAGAGGTTTACAATATTCCGTAGCTTCTTTAACACCACATGGCACTGGGCCGATAAATTTTCTAACGATCTGGCACTGTGACCTGTACAAATGTATTTACTAAGTTTTTACTGGTACACATTAACTTCAATAGTGTCTTAATATTACTGGGAAGTGCATGACAACACTTAACTAGCATCGAGGGTGAATGGTGACAGAGACATTTAGGCTTGAAGAGCTTGAAAGTTAGGTCTCCACTCTAAGTTACCTAAGCTAAGTAATAAGCCAAACGTGCACGTATGGCTTGGGTATTTCCACTGAATCATTCTGGCATCGGTTAAGGTAGCTCTGGTGGAGTGGGAAAGATGCATACTGTGGCTCCTTGGGTCAGGAAGCAGTCGTGCGTTGTTGTAAGGTATGGAGATAAAGGCGTGGGGAAGAATGCAGACTATGGTTCCCTTGGTCTGGAAGCAGTTGTGCGTGGTATTGCAGGTAGAGGTAGAGACGATGAGGT
>PNEQ01003910.1:0-16738 GCA_003012365.1 Medauroidea extradentata
TCTCCCGCGACTCGCCAGCAACTCCCTTCCACAGCCGCGCGCGCTCCCTCCCTGACCACACCTGGTGGCCGCCACCGAAAACAACGCTCACGTGTGCTGGCGCCCTCCTTGCGGCAGGCGCGGAACTAAAGCGCCCAAATACATAAAATTATGTCTCATGAAATGCCATTTTCCTGACAAAGGGAAAATGGTCATTTCAATATCTGTCGTTGGTTTCCCAGTCTCATCAGTCGCACTTGTGTTACTGTACCCTGTGCTTCTCTATCTGATGACGAGGACAGATGCCAGGTCCCGAAACGTCGTTCTTCTGTCTGTCTGGAAAACTACTTTGTTTTGTTTCGTTTTGTCTTATCGTTGTGTCGCAAGTTGTTTTTCTGCACATTTAGACGACTGTGTTTTGTTTTTTGTCTCAATGTTGTGTCGCATGTTGTTTTTCTGTTCGTGTCTGATAAACTAATGTGTTTTGTTTCGTCTCATGGCTGTGTCGTGTTTTTATTTTATTTTGTGGTTCATAAATTTTGTCTGTTTGTCCGTTTGCCAAAGCAGGCCTCAAACCTGGGTTGTGTGTCTTAGAGGTGTCTGCTATTTTTCCCTTACCTTTTTTTATTTTCTTATCTGTTTGTTCTTGGTTTATTTGATCCGATTCTATTTATGGAAAAATTATGTTGCGTATGTATCATGTTGACTAAATCAAACTCTGATTATTTAGGTTTTTCTATTCTCTTTAGTTTTCTTTGATAGACATCTATTTCGCAATGGAATATGTCCAAAAATTACAATCCAGTCAGGCCACATAAATAAATCATACTTAGGACTAGAATCTCCTGCCTCATCGTCGGTGATAAGGCTTGACATAAAGCATGGCGAAACTGATTCCCACAAATGTTAAAAATTGTTGACAGATTGTTAATGTTATCACAGAAACAAAATTGATTATTTTTGCGAAACAATGTTTTTACTCACTCAGCAAGCAAGTTACAGAATAAACGCTGTTAAAATCACAGCATATTTTGAAAACCAAAAGAAGGTCCACAACAGACAACATACTGCCAACATAACTGTCTGATAGCTGCACTCGTTTATGATATATACTATAACCGAGTTCTTGAAGAGCTGTATTTATGCGAATCTAACTTAGCCCTACATAGGCTATATGAATTTACGTATACCTTGATCTACGAATTGACAAACGGTTGTTTGTAAACTGTGATGGAATGTTAGTAGATAAATACCTAAGCACTTGCAATGTAAATTTGTTTTGTCTAATTGCTTCATACGTACACATGTTGGTGAATTACGTCATAAAATGTCACATTCGCGACCATTGCTAAAAATTCATAACTTAAAAACTGTTTGATATATGTGAATAAAATTTGGTACACTTACGTCAATTAGTACTCAGAAAAAATTAGTTTTTGAATACATTTAGGGAGTGTTTTGGGTTGACAAAATTTTTTTAGAATGTGATGAAAAATCCCTGAGTACAGATGATATTGTGTTAAAGTAGTTCATAGTTCAAAGCGCAGCTCCGTAGGTCAAACGGTTCAAAAGTTATAGACCCCCAAAGTTGGACCGCCCTCAAACAAATTTGGAAAAATAATTTTCGCCGAAAATAATTTTTCCGCTTAACTTTCGGCGCCGTTTTAATGAAAAAAGAAAATATGGGTTCCGAAAAAATAAATATTTTCGGCATACCCCGAAAAACAGATAGCCTACCATTAAGTATAAAAATTGTCAAAATTAAAAAAAAAAACCGTTTTAGGGTATCGATGAGTTGAATACCCGTACCAAATTTCAAGTAGATAACTAAATCTGTTTCGATTTAATAGCCATTAACGTGCGAAAAAGTCCGGAAGTCTATCTCCGCCCAGAAGGTAAGAGGGGGCTGTTTAAGTATGTTTTCGAAAGAAAGGGTGCAAGATGCGCAGAAAACATTTTGCAGCATCATACCTCTGACGGTTGAGGCGCTTCGCATCCTCAAATTCGAGCATCGTTTGCAAAAATTTTTCGTTTTTGAATATTGAGATGGTGCTGTGGAAATGTAAACTACGTAACCTGCGCTTGTCATAGAGTTGCAACCAAGTTTTATTGAAAATATTACGCAGCAGGACATGACACAAGCTGATCAACAACTGTGTCACAGCATCATGTGTGTGACGTTTCTTTATAAATAAATTACAAATTGTTAGCCAAAGTAAAATTTTAAACTTAAAAGTATTTAACATTTGAAGAGGACTTTAGAAAATGCCAGATAGAAGTTTTTGAGGTACAATTTAGTTACCATCACGAATTAATAATTTGCAAAAATTATCAAAATAAAGAAATGTCAAAATAATATTTGCAGTTAGTATTTTCAATGCACACATGATACATTTCTCAATATAGCCATGTTTTGTAAAGTGGATACGTAGTTCCCGATGCAAACCTTCGGTTCGACTACCGGTACGCATGATACATTTCTCAGTGTAGCCATGTTTTGCAAAGTGGATACGTAGTTCCCGGTACAAACCTTTGGTTCGACTACCGGCGAGATCGGCACAGATTTAAGCATGTGAGAATCGTTTCGTACGGTATAGTAGGTAATTTAACTTTCTCGGGGATGATCAGTTTTCTCCATACTTCGAGAATTAGCCTACACTGAAGTAATTGTTCTTGAATTATTAGTTTTTAATGAACGAGATCTTTTAACGTTTCGCTAACATATTTAAGTCACATTTAATGTTGAATCTTATGCCCTGAGTTAAGCTGGTCAATAGCGTTCTTCCCCCCTTTTTGTACTGGTTTCACGATTCTCATGCCAGAGTAATATTGGTGCAATCGGTTAAAGTGAAACGAAACCAATTTCGCGTTTTAAATTATCAACTTAATGTAACTTAAGGACGTTGGACCTCAAAAATTCAAAATTTTATATTTGTGCCAAACACTGTTCAACTTTTACACGTAAGATAACATGTCATTTCCACAAATAAAACAAAATTAGGTCCCATAAGTTTAGCATAATCACCTATCAAAGTCGCAAAAATGGCAGTTGCGGTATAGCCAAAATAATAAAAAATAACTAACTTGCAGAAACAAGATAATTTATATTGATACTTAATGATGTCAGCTACTTGAAAACACTTTTGTGAATACAATGCGGTACATTTTTGTATTTTTAAAAAATTTTTGAAAACTAGTAAATTTTTGCATAACTTTAACTTTTTGCTACTACTGAAATTTTCAAAACTAACTTTTGTCAGCCATGTCATAAAATGCATTGATACACTGACTACCAGTTAGGCCCACTGTAATTTTGAATTTATTAGTTAATTACTTTTATTGATTTTGACTACACCGCAATAGCCATTTTGTGACTTTGATGAGTGATTATGCAAAAATTATTGGGCTTAATTTTTTTTTATTTGGGGAAATGACGTGTTATCTGATGTGCAAAAGTTGAATAGTGTTTGGTACAAATATAAAAAAAATTAATTTTTACGGGTCCAACGCTTTTAAAACTTAGGTACCGGTAAGCTCCGCGAGTGATCAGTTTGCATGCCTTACCGATACTGCACAGAGGAAAAGGTTTTGTTTATTCAACCGTATATATGTTTGTATGTGGCCAAACAAGTATGTATTTGATTCAACAAAAATTTTGTTGGCTGAAAAACATGAAAAGCGCGAAGTATTAGCTTTGTTGTCTTAACAAAATGTATATTTAACTGGACTAAACCATCTTTTGGGATAACTATACTTGCCAGGCAACCAAACCTTATTCTCTGTGGCAGAAATTTTCCGTGTGACAAACTTCTAACATTGATCTTTCTAACCTGTAGTATAGTTAACCGTAACTATAACTTACGCAATACAGATACATGGTTGTTACAGGGTAGTGTGTTTGGTTGCAGAGAGTTGGTCGCAATGGAAAAAGACAACCACGTGGCGGCACGGAAGAGGACGGAGCCGCCCGACGGCGGATGGGGCTGGATGGTCGCTATGGGAGTCGCCATTACCAATGTGAGTACACACACTCTCACCTCTGTTGTAAGCGTGGGTTTACAATTGGAAACTTAAGCATGTACACTTGTGCGTTATGACGTATACAGAAGATGTGAAAGTGCGTTGTTCATTGCGATGGTTTCCAACAGAACTTAGTAGAACTTGTGTGTGACTGGGGTTTCCTTAAGGAAACTGTTTTCTATTTATGCTGTTGTTTTGCCAGTTAATTTTTTTTTTAGTCCTGAAAGGGAGTAGATATCACAAAACCGTTTCATAGAAATGATGACAATCGTTTTTTACTATGTAACCAAAATTTTCAGAAAATAAGTTCCTATAATTTTGTTTAGTTATCGACTTAACTAAATTTTATTCAAGTCAATAACTAGCCAAAATTATAAAAAAAACGTACTTTTTGAAAAAAAAAAAAAAAAAAGTTAGCATGGTTCTGCAGTATCTGCTCCGTTCCAGGATTTTAAAAAAAAACTTACTTAAATAGCATAAATAGGGACCCGTGGCACTTGAATTAAACGATACAGTTAAATGTTATATATTGAGAAATTTTTTTGAGAAGTTAACCATTCAGGGCGAAGCATAACGAATCTACGACACAGAGAAACACCCGATGTCGAAAATACTTAAAATTCAATCATTGATTGCTATCTTAAAAGCTGGCAGCCAGAAGAAACTAATTTTACTATGTTTAATGTGAATAATAATTTATACATTTCTAGCTCGTACACCATATTGTAGGTATACCTCTAAGGTAATGAAGCCATATAAATATAAATTATTGCAGTTAAATACATGTCATATTCGGCACAGAAGTGAATTATGTATTTTCTGACACTTTAAAAAAATACAAATTTATTTATGTGCAGATTCTTACGTGCCATATTCGGCAGAAATTAATTATGTATTTTCTGACACTTTACAAAAAAATATAAAGATATTAACGTGTATAGTTATCTTCCAAAATGGATGATCTGTAACTTCTTACATGTATAAATTTAATTTTTTCATGATCAGAGAATTAATATTATTTAGTTTCAATGAGTGTGAAGATTTCAAAATATGAAGCTAATATTTTTATCTCACATCATGGTATTTTCCGAAATGGCATATCTACTACATTAGTTGATTAACTGTGAAAATATAAACATTGATTTGATTAAATAAAACTATCCCAGAAATGTAAACTTCTTAACTTTATCGTACCACGTAGGCCAATTATTTTTTATAAAGTTTCGTATCTAGTAGTTTCCGAAATATGACATAAAATTTAAGTTATTCAAAGTTATTAATATCGTGCTGTTTTCAAAAGTCTTGTCCTACAACACTGTAGGTTAGCTGGACTTATTTAAATGCTTCGATAGTAAACTATTTTAATTTTAATTGAATCTGCCGAATAGTTACTGCAATATTGCATTTAAGCTATATGTAATTAAGTTATACAGTTTTATCTTTCAAAATAGTGTACCTACACTGTCTCATATCTCATTTATGACGCTATGTCATATCTCTGAAACAATCCTATCGATTCAAACAAAATGTATATTTAGATCTTTCAGAATCTAAGCAGTAAGCGTAGAAGAGGGTACAAGCAAAGATTTAATGCCATATTTCGGAAACTATTTAACCAAGCAAAATTAATTTTTATATTTTGTCAGGTTTAATGGTGGTATATACGCGTTTCAGAAGTCAGCACTACATAAATTAATTATAATTTTTTAAGTCATATCTTAGGAAATGTGGAAGCGTTTCTAATAAAATTTTATATTTCTCCCACCCTTTCAGTCCGGCGCTGCTCCAAACTCATATAATCTCATCCTTCACCAGCACTAAAGACCTTGATGTTTAGCGCTGACCAAAATCTCTTCCCTCACTTACTGTAGAATTAAATATGCTCATCCTAGTCCAACAAGTTGTGTTAATACAATACACCAATTACATGAACAAATAAAAAAGAGTTTGTGAATCCCTACAGCTGACTCACTCATTCGTCATATCACCCAACCTGACGTTGTAGCATTAAATTTGCAAACTGAAAGAGACCGAAGCTAACAGAATCTTCATAAAGTGTGCAATGATAATATACGTATATATATATATATATTACGCTTTATTGTATTTTACTGGTTTCATTCACATGAAATCATTGTCCCGCTTTAGCACAGAATAGTAAAACAATGGAATCGCATTTGGGAGGATATGATTCGATTCCTGGCCTGGCCGCTCTGCTTTTGGATTTGAATGTTTTTCCGTTACTACTCCAAGACTCCAAGCAATTTCTGTAACTGTTCATTGTATTAGGCTGTTTCAGCAGTTTTGTTGCTAGCTATTCAGATATAGTGTTTTGAGGGTCAGTTATTATGATATATATATGTATATATGTATGTACAATTATATATACGTATAATTATATATATATATATATATATATATAGAGAGAGAGAGAGAGAGAGAGAGCCACCGCATGGATGTAAATTAACCGCTTAAGATTTTTATAAACCAGATTGCGAAATTCGTTTATGTGTTTGTCGTTTATAATTTAAAACAAAAAAAAATTAAGATAGTTGCAATACTTAAAGAAAGCAAACAGTAAAATTTTGGAAATACTTCCGGCGGTGTAGACCTGGATTTCTGCATCCATGCCGTTTTACGGCGGGTTTTCTCGGGGTCTCCCCTTTCCCATCCCTTTCATTCCCGCACTGCTTGACACTCATCTCATGTCAATACTCACCAGAGCAAAATTACCTCACTTTCTTGAAAAACTATTTTGTCAAAAATAAATAAATACAAATGTTCATAGTAAATAAAATGTTTTCGCTTGTCTAAACATTGTATCTAAATCTTCTGAAAACCTTGTCATGTGATTCGTCCGTTTTATTGCCTAGTACGTGTCTCACAGCAAGCGCGGTATGCAGTATGAGAGATATGTTTACCGTTCCCTCAGCCCATGTAATACGTCATTCTGATTCCGGCAGTTCTGAACCATAAACTGCGTAGAGCTTTGAAAGAGGGTTTCTTCACGGAATGTATTCACATGGTAGAAATGTGACGTTTTTTTTACTTTTAGGTCACTATAAACGTGGCGGGCCGTTTCGAAAAATCTCGAATTTCTGCCTCGACGTGAAAATGTGTGCAGTAAAATGCGTTCAGGTGAAACGCTTCGAGCAAATGTCTCTTGCCAGTTGGTAAACTCCATCGCAAGCACTCGCGTGTAATCTTCTTAATACATACTGTAAGGCTGCAGTTCGACAGTTCTGAGTGTTTTTCAAGAAGGGATACTTCTGATGGTTGTGATGTCAATGTGAGAAATGCGGTTCATATGTAAATATTTCGAAGTCATATGTATTATGTTCTGATAAGAAAATGCTACCAAAGCTGAAAACTGTTACAGACTAAGTTAGACGTATGATACATGTAAATAGTCTCTGTATTTGAATTGTTTTAATGTGTCACAAATATAATAATATCTTCTAAAGGTGATTCTTACTAATATTTGTCAATAATTCTCAAAAACCACAGAACTATTGTTTTTATATCAGGTCCAATTAAATTCATGATACTCTCGTAGAAATGTATTTAGTTAATCGTCCTATACTCGCGTAAAAGTAAATGTAAAAACAAAAATAAATGTGCAGTGAACGAAGCGTTTCTTACATTGAATGGTCGTACAGCGATGAATTATGTTTGTGCTGCAAGATTTATCGGGCCGAAACACTATTTAAGTTTATTTTAAATCACGTTTTTCGACACTCATATCTGCAAACGGAGTTGTGTCTATCACGAATTGTTGAAGATAAGCATATCGAAAAATTTGGTATTGAACTGCATTCAATATTTAATCTGGGCCAGAAATCTCTGAATTGCGCTTAGTTTACAACATTATTTCACTAATGAATTTAATATTAATTTTTAAGTGGTGTTACGGCGACGGCTCGTAGGTTGTTGCCAGGTAGGGCACAAGCTGTAGAGAACTGTATAGTGTTGTGCGCTAGATGACGCTATATACAGCCACTGACACACTGTTATGTAGGTGCCGCTTATTACTGACTGGTCACAACACAATAAGTAGCCAGTAGATATTTCATGGTCGTTGGTATACAGAAGCGTACAGTTCTCTACAACTTGTGCCCTACATGCCAAAAATTCAGCATGCTTGTTAGAAACAAGGCTTCTCAAAATGGACAAAACCCTTTTTTTTAGACTTACGTAAAAACGAGATGCATGTATTGGCCTTTACTTTATATTATTCATAAATATAATTGTAGGCTCACAGCTTAAAGTCCCGTAGGATAAAAGACTACAGCAGAAACCTGGTACGCCAGTTCAGCGCGCCGTGAATAGAGGCGACATGCTTCCGGTGGAGAGTGGTACTCTGGCGCTCTGCATTGTAAATTTCGTAATTTTAATATTCCATGAAAGATTGGCCAACTGTTACACGTTATATTAATAGTAATTTTCTACAAACAAAATATATTCCCGTTCCATAGTTTTCGTACAAGAGCGTGTCAAAATATCGATTTTACAATTTTCGCCAGTGACGGGTCGAGGGTTGTTGGCAGGTAGGGCAAAAGTTGCCGAGAGAGTACACTCCTACAAGAGCGCCTCAGTGTACCAATGACCATGAAATATCTACTGGCTTCTTGTTGTGTTGTGACCAATCAGTAATAACCGGCACTTACATACCAGCGTGTTAGTAGCTGTAGCGTCAACTAACGTACAACCATATATAGTTCTCTGCAACTTGTGCCCTACCTGGCAACAACGTACGAGCCGCCACTGATTTTCGCTACTTACCCAAAGTACTCAAACGAAACGAATGAAACAATTTGGATCGAAAGTAAATTAACTAAGCTACGGAATGACACCTTTTTTTTTACGTAAACGTTATTATTTTTAATACATGCACTCAAAGATATCCAAAAATTCGGGTACGTTCAAGAGTTAGTTTTTACTTCAAACAATTTTAAGTGTAACTACAAAGGCGACATTCTGTAGCTTAATGCATTTACTTTTCACTCAGAGGTGTTTTAATAATTTACTAGAATAGTTTTACTTTGAGTTAGTAGCCGATATAGTCAAATCTTTACTATGGAACAGTAAAATATTTTAATTTTATGTGCAAGAGTTGGCCAATGTTTGGTGCAATAACAAAATACGACATTTTCGGTGCAGAACAGTCTTAAGATCACGCTGTAAAGAGCCGTATAACCATCTCACCTCACGTACTAATATAAACTAGACTTTTGAGCCTGACGCTCGGCATACAATTGACATAACTTCCAGATTTAGGAGTGACGCATACGTGAGCACACAGCCTCGTGACTCCAGCACGAACGCAGTGTGTGTCGAGTGTGTGTTCGCTCGCTGTCTCGATGAGTGTCAAGCATTCGGATATGTCCAACTGTGAAGAGATTACGTGAAGAGTCGCTACACTTCCGAGAGCGCGCTTGTAAAAAATACACGTGGTGGCGAGAGCAAAGAACGCGGGTGGTTGACGCAGGCAAATATTTGGTCTGATTACGCGGCGGGGCGACGTGTAGGCCGTGTTTGACGAGTGTTAACACGCCGACCTGGCCTCGCAGTGATTAGCTGTGTTTGCGCACTTCGGCAGCTCGTGTTGACCCCTGCAGCACTCATTGTCCGCGTGCCAAATACCAGCGACACCCACACGAGGTGTGCTCGTGGTTTCTGCCCTGGCCGCGTGGTGGAGCTGCTTAACGGCACTGTCTACAGCTATTTTCATCTCCATGGTTTTATTTTTCATTTGTACCAGATATTTTTTCCTTATTTTAGACACAAAATGTGACTAAATTTGGCTCTTATGTAATTACTTTGTCTCTCATAGTTTTCTCGTAACTGCTTGTTAAAGTCAAAATTTTGCATGTTTCCGTTTTAAGGACTACACTAGAACCAACTGACATACCAAACTTAAAAAAATTCACAGTGGATAAAGACGTTGCAGGCTACAATGTCACGTTCATAAAAACAAAGTATATCTCTTTTTTTTTTTTTTTTTGCGTTTAAATAAAAATGCTGAAACTTAAAATAAAAATTTGATAAATTCAATAACTTTTCTTTAAATACAAAAATACTTTATTTAATGGTTTAACATAGCTGAATTTGTAGTCTACTACATCGTTATTCACTGTGAATTTTTTCAGTTTGGTAAGTGTGTTGGTAATAGTGTCACCCTTAAAACGGAAACATGCAAATGTTGGCTTTAACGAGCCATTACACAAAAACTATGTCAAGTAAAACATTTTATAAGAGGAAAATTTTGATACATGTTGTGTCTTAAACAAGAAAAAATTTAACCGGTACAAATATAAAAATAAAAACGCAGTGATGAGAATTGTGATAGATACCCTAGAAAACCCGTTGACCAGCGGCATCATCCGTTACGATTCCCACAAGCAAACATCCGGGGACCGACTACGCCGGGAATCGAACTGGGATCGCCTTGCTGGGAGGCTAGTCTGACCCTTGGCTACCGTAGCCCCCAGATTTTGTAAGATTGGATAGGGCGTACAACGTATATAATTTTGCACAACGTGTATAGCTGAAGAACAATGCCACAAAATATGATGGAGTAGCATATTTGTAACGCTTTTCGCTATCTTTCGCAGCGTTTTATTGCCCACGAATGCTTGTACAAGAGATAAGAACTGTAAAGCAACGAATATCTCCCACGTGCGTTGCTTTGTTCTACTGAGATAACTGTTCTAATACCACAAGAATTATTACAGATAGCGTTCTATCTACAGTTTTCAATCTAGATTATTTTATTTATTTTTTAAAATAATCTCAGTTTATATAATGGCAACGAGTACAGCCCTGGCTGTGCCTAATTTAATTTAACTAGTGTTTTAAAATTATATCATAAGAAACTATGTGAGCAAGGGTTGTGTCAGGACTTTATCTCTCATTACGTAGTTTCAGATAATAGCACCAGAATAAATGATTTTACAAAAATCCATTAATTAATTTTATATAATTCTTAGAAAACAACTACAGCTAGGACATTGTGCTGCTTTGGAAGATACAAAATTTTTTTTTCCTGTTTTCGTACCAAAATTAATCTGCTCGGTCTGTTTGCGTGGGTACGCTGGTTTTAATATTAATATAAAATAAAGTTGCTACCTACGTGAATATTCAATCTACCGTAAGCATGATCATAGAAGAAAAATTCGAACTGTCCAGTAGCATCAATTGACGCCTAAGGAAGAACTTTTGACCCCTTATTTGGCGACTGTTTGTTACTTCACTCGTAGTAGATGTCAAATTGGCAGTGATAAGCTGTAGCGATATATATATATATATACATAACTTATTTACTTTTGCGGAAAAATTTTAACATAATCATTAAAATGCGACTTTTATAAAACTCTTTTGGTATTACGAGTCGTATATTGCAGATTTGTTCTAACCTGGCTGTCCCAATTCATAAAATGTATTATTATTTTTTTTTGTATACTTAGTTTATTTTTAAAATATTTATGTTTTTGTCATAACTTGTTACAAAAACACATCCATGCGTATGTCATCATTGACTGAACTTTTAAGTTGAAGTTTGCAAAAATTAAATTCTTAGCTGAAGTCGCACCACGGAAGGGTTTGAACTGGTTGCTCGCGTGGAAAGCTAAGAGTTATAAGCATAAAAAATGGGTGACAGACTATGCATGTGTCGTTCACCGTTCATCTAACAGGCAGCTGTACACGTTGCCTCTACATTGCCCCAATATGGTTACTAAACATGGAAGCTTCACGTTTGTAGTCATATAGCGTAACAACGGCACAGAACCGGCGGAGTTTGGAGAACGACATATAACCTTTCAACGGGTAGGTATGTGGCATTGCCTTTGTTAATGAAATGTTTTAAAGGGAACGCATTTTTCAACAAGAATATTTATCAACAGTAAACGGAATTAAATGTTATTGACATAGGCACGTGAACGATCAGAGTCAAACCAACATTTTTCCAGTATC
Organism: Medauroidea extradentata; assembly: GCA_003012365.1. Lineage (NCBI taxonomy): Eukaryota > Metazoa > Arthropoda > Insecta > Phasmatodea > Phasmatidae > Medauroidea > Medauroidea extradentata. The sequence goes on from PNEQ01003910.1 coordinate 11,974, forward strand.
GCAGTACGTTCCGTTGTGCGGTCCCTTTTTAGTTTAATTTCTGACCTATTTTATTCTATCGCTATGTTTATTAACTTTGGTTTGAATCGGTGTCTACGTGTTAAGTTTTGTAGCGGAAATACAGAACACATTGACCGAACTGGGACAAAATAGGTATAACTTTCAAAACGCACTTAGTTTGGACCGGAAAGTATTGTTGCGCTGACTCTTCCAGTACGCTTGAGTATGAGACAAAAACATTAAATTTCAAGAATGATACAACCCTTGACTTCATTACTATGCAAAGCAAATGTATTAAAATTGGTTTATGTCTGGAAGATGAAGCAGTATAACAGCCATGTGCCTAGTATCTGTGTCATGATACATTTGAAAATAAATGGAAAGCGACACGGCGGAAATTTTAGACCAAACTCTGTCAACTGGAAGCAGTTTCACAGCACTGTTATTTTTATAATTCTGAAATAAAATGTCTGTCAGACTAAATATGAGACATAAAATTTAAGTTTTTTTCTTAAACAATATGTAAACAAAAAATTTTGCTCATAAAAATAAAGAATAAAAATTAATAGTGTTAAAAAAACGCTGAAACTGAAAATAAAAAAAAATCTATATTAAAAAAATTCAAATAATTTTTATTCTTTTTTTTATGAGCATGACATTGTAGCCTACAACGACTTTATCCACTGTGATTTTTTTCAGTTTGGTATATCAGTTGGTTTTTGTGTAGTACTTAAAACGGAAACATGCAAAATATTACTTTAACAAGCCATTTCGCGAAAACTATGAGAGATAAAAAAATTTCATAAAAGCCAAATTTAGTTTCATTTTGTGTCTAAAATAAGAAAAAAATATCTGGTACAAATAACAAATTTTAAAATTAGTGATGAAAACTGCGATAGACTAATCAGTACTCAATAAAATAATTTTAATAAAAATTTATTTATTCGAACCAAATTATGTGTGTCGTATTGCTTGGAAACTGTGTCCGTGAAACATCTTCCTAAATTGAGAGTAAGTCCGCGATGTTCCAGTAGGATAAATTCCCGCCGTGTGTTTAGAATTTCCTTACCGCCATTTCCTGGAGCGTTCAGAATCATGGGCTCGCACTGCGTTTCTCTCAAGAGGGGAGTTTGTTATGGAATATGGAAACGCCTGAGCCACTTTACTTCTCTCTCTGCACACTCCACCTTCTCCACACCTCTTTACACCCGCTCCAACAAACACCAGCACCTCTTTCTCTCACCCGCGCGCTATCTACTTTCCCTTCACCGTCGAAACACGGCGGGGGAAAAAAATATCCGCATACTGGCATTGCAAATAAAACTCGTTGGTTGTAAAATACCTCATCACGATTCCTGACGATGCATAAAGTTGGAGGAGCGAGTGGAAAACACCCGAGCTGTGTGTTACCGAGGAAGATATTATTGTGGACTTTAGACCGCACAAGAAGACCTAGCGAGGAATACAGGGCGTGTTCTGAAGCAGTACTGAATTCAGAAGTACCGTTGCGGCCGTGCAGCAGGCCAAGTATTTATGTAAGCAGTTGCATGACTGCTTGTGTACAATATGCAGAACTCATTGAAAATTACTACCGAAACTATAAAAATTGTCAAACATATTAAAAAGGGATGTTTTGTAACACGGCAAAAATTCCTCAAAATTTATTTTTAGTAGTTTTAAATATAAATTTACCGAGCCTTGATTTTGGCGAAATGATACTTATGTTAAAGTTGCTTAGGAATAACGCTTTGCGTGAAAATCTTCAAGCATACGCCACAATAGTTTCTATGCTTGAATGTAATGGGATATTAATAATTTGGACTTAAATATTTCTAGAGCTTGCTTTGTGAACGTCCATTCAGGTAAAAACAGCATCTACACAAAATAACCCTTAGAATTATAGTATAGAAAATGAACTATTTTCATACAAACGTATAATTTATTGTGACTGTTAAGCTTCAAGATGTTATTCCTGAAGAACCCACTAACGGAAATACACAATATAATTTTCTCAAATGATAGTCAATTAATTACATTTTGGAAAGTGGATTAAACATTTCATTAAATATAATTTTTGGCAGTGTTACAAATAATACTACATGAGTATAACCTGAACTCCGTCAGTAACGAAGATTTTACCTGGTCTGCTTGAGGTAAACCACTATATGCGATGTTAAAATGAATCTTGTAATGTGGGTAACTGAATGTCTGAGCCGTGCATATAGACGTGCATAATGGCGATCAAATTGTGCAAGTTCTGTGTGCATGTTCTGTTCTGGTTGTGCCGTTTGTGCATACATTCTTTAAGTTGACGTTTTCCTTTGTGACGTAGGCCTACTCGGTTTTTAGTTAAATTTGTCGCCATTTTAAACTATCACATTTCGCGATTTTCAGTATATCGATTATTCTATTTTGGGTATTTACCTGACCACTATCATAATTTGGAATTTCAGATTTCAGATGTGCCAAAGGTTTTTTTTTACAATAGCTACTTACCTTTCTTAAAAAGCACCATAGATAAGATACCCCGACGTATGGAACCTATTGTGAGTCACTTTGTGACGAAACAAAAGAATGACACCCGTGTTTATATTCTTGGGGAAGCAAACCGCTTTCGCAATAAGAGTTATAGTTTGTGTCTTTCAAGGATTCAGTTCGGCTAACAAGTCAAAGCACTTTACAAAATTTAAGTCACCTCCTCAAAATTCTTGTACAGTACAAGTAGCACAGACAATTGATGTGGGGTATAAAGATCTATATTATTTAATAAGTTAAAATACAATAATTTCTATTATGATAAGTAAGAAAAACTGATAGGTGAAGGAATAAAAGTACATTTATTTATTCTGATATCCATAGAAAGTACAAGATACGTTGTGTGTCCGCACTTATTTGAGCTAAAGATTGTTTGTAACAGCACACATTGAAATAATATCACTGTAATAGGTTTGCTGTAACGACTTAATGAACGAATTTAATGCAGTCAAAGTTAGTGACGTTTTGGCTTTTAATGTTTCGCTAGTGCCACACCAGTTTTTTTTAAATGTTTCTGGTTTTGTGCGTTTTTAGACTAAGTATAAAGCACTTATAAATAAATATTTATCTAAAACTTCATTTAGCTTTTGCGTAAACTTACTAATAATTTGTAGGCTTGTGCCGATGTTCATTTATCATGGTCAGCTGTAAGCGATAGTTAAATGTTTTAACTAGACCGAACCAGTATATTTTGTAAAGAGTTCTAAGGTGAATTCATTGCATGTGTGCTTGAGAAATTCCTGGTGTGTTAGATAAATATGTGCCGCAAACTTTGATAGCAAGAAATCAAACACGAATTACCACAGAAGTAGAAGATTTTTTAGAAGCATGCTTATACGAAAGGTTGATTGTTTGAATAAAACACTCGAGTACTAATTAATATAAAAACCTGACTTAAGCTTGTCAAAACATGGCTTCGGTTGTTATATGAAGAGTTTTTTGTATATTGACCTCGTAAGCCGCGTCAGACAAACCAGTCCTTAATTAAATATGCTTTGTAAGTCACATTGTCGTAATATGGAGAAAATAAAGAATTTTGAAAAATTTACTTATTTTTTTGTAATTGCTCCTTTCTCACAGAACAAGTGGTCATTTGTCGAACAGCTGAGCTACAACCAACAGTAAAGAAAAACACAAGCAGTACAATATTGAGACTGGCCGTTTGTTTCACATCGGAGTTACATTAAGCAACTATTTTTTTAATTCGCGTTCACAGTATACTTAAGACTGACCACGTGGCGAAAATGCATACTTTTATGTTTGTACGACATTCAGGGGCGCCATTTGGTGCCTACAAGGGGGGGGGGGCAAATGCCCCCCCTGGATTTGGAATTTTTGTGTATAAATATATTTTTTGTATTTTTAAATGTAAATAATGCTAACTTAAGGACATAAAACTGAAGTTTTATTATTAAAGTATCTAATTTATACAAGCTTAATTAATAAAAAAGATAAAACAAGGTCACTATCGTCAGAAAACAAAATCTTGCCCCCCCCTGGAAAAACCTGAAATGACGCCCCTGACGACATTGTGTTCGTTTTATACGCGTTACTTGTGACTACATGTTCCAATTGTATAAATGTTCTACCTGTTATTGGTTTTCAATAGCGGAATGTCAAAATCAAAATTTGTAAGTTACGAGAACATAATGATAAGAAGAACCAAGTAACTTACTCGAATGAAATAATTTACACAGAAAAAAATATTATGGTACTATGCTAACATATTTAAAAACACACCACAGAATCCATTTTATTAAATTGCCATAAATGAAGTGAATTGTCATCATTTTCAGATTTTTTAAAAAAGTACAAAGGAATCTCAGTGTGTGTTTTTAAATATTTTAGCATATTCCCAATAATATCTTATTTCTGTGTAAATTATTTAATTTGATAAGACACTTGGCTTTTGTTATTACTACGTTACCGTAACTTGAAAATTTTGACTTTGTGATGTCACTATGGGAAAACTATGTGAGTTAAACCATTTTTACAAGTGGAAAATGTAGTTACTAGTAACGTCTATAAAGCGATCACTAGAGATGATGGTATATCGCGAAAATGTTTTGTGCCAAGATAGCCTTGAAAACACTGACACAACGTAGCTGTCTGCAGACCAATACCAGGCATCCAATATTACAATATCGGGATTCTTATTGGCTCAGTCAAATAGGGCAACAGCTCCACGTACAAGCTAAAGCCAGTAATCTTCTGGTAAGCTGGACGTGTA
>PNEQ01003910.1:16838-30092 GCA_003012365.1 Medauroidea extradentata
GCGATCACTATGCTGTGCAAATATAAAGCTGTGCATTTTTGCCACGTGAACATCTTTAAAAACTTATGTGTACCGGATGAATCACCTAATGAGTTGTTAGGTGAATTTACTGTCCTGAAAAAAAAATTCAAAAATACTTTGATACTTTCGGTCAAATGCCGTTTGTATTATCTACGTACTTGTAGCTACGTACTGTAGCAAAGCCACCATATCGATTGCTGAAAGAAAATATAATTTTCTAGAAGGTACTTGCAAAGACAAACAAAAGAGCGTTTCGTCACTAATTGGGACGTCACATGATGAAGCCGACGACACGTTTTCTTTGGGCAGACGTTACATAAACAAAGCGGGAAACAGAATGTCAATACACGCAAAAACACCAGCGTAAATGCACTTGACGGCTCATAGGTGAAACACTACGTATTACGGAAAAAAATTAGGTGTACGTGAGGGGGCAACATTCTACATTCTAGGGCTGACAATACTTTTTCTATTAACGCTTCTGCATACTTCTTAATTTTCCTTGAAGTAGTTATTTTTTAAGTGTTCAACTGACTATAAGAAAAGTAGGACGTATGTTTAAACTTGATGTGGAGTTACATTAACGTTTGTTGTTCTGCTGTTTAATTTAGATGACGAACCAGTCTATCATCTCGGTGTTTGGGCTATTGTTCGCCGACACGCTACAAAACATGGGCTATGGCACCACTGGGGCTGCCTTCATCAGCAACATTATGGGCGCCGTCACCAACTTCTCAGGTAAACATTATGTTTCTTTTTTGCCTATTTAGAAAATTATTAAAATACTCTACTGTAACTCTTGCTAACAGCAACGATCAGATTCAACTTGGGACCATCAACACACCACTTCAAATTGAAGACCTCGGGAAAAAATAATAATAACCCACATTGTAAGATAGCCGATGTTAAATATTCCCATCCGTAAATTTAAAACAAATACTTATTTACAAAATTCGTTGGTAGTGTATTTTAACCCACATAATAAATGGTAAATTTTTGTAATGCTTTGGTCTATATTTGACATACTTTATTACACCTAAGCTGAACGCTCCCTAGGTCTTCAATTGTAAAATAACCATTTTTTAAAAATATAATTTTTAAGAACGACATTTCAGAGACGACTTTTCTCATTTTTTCAAGTCACTCTAAGACATGTTAAAAAAAACGGTTTGACACCATCTGCTATTGTCTATCTTATTTATAACGGCCAATCAAATTCTTCGTAGCTATAATGAGGTATGATTTGTTATAAGTAGCAGTTTTTAACAATGAATTATTATTTAAATATTACAATTAATTTCAAATAATGTTTACTACTGCAATTGTAAATAAATGGAAAATTTACTCACTGTAAGTGAGAAGCAAAATTTTATCGCTCAAGACGAGTTCTGTGTAAGTACAATTATGAACTTGCAGTTGCTCATAGCTGACTGCTGAACTAAATATTCATCTAATATATTTTAGGCTGAAAATTTTTTCTGATAGGGATATTTATTCAATAACACACGATAAAAACGTTAAGATATGTCAGTCACTTCAAGCTTGTGACTTGTTATTTAGTTTCAACCTTTTAATACTAAAAAACTACGGTTTTGTTGGAAATAACATAGGCAGTTTTAATTAAAATCTAATATTACTTCTTATTGTTAACGCATTATCTTAACAGATGTTTACCTTTGATTCAGTAAACATTTATTGCGATGCACATTGGCTATCAATCGTTATACACATTGAAGCAGAACTATATACTGTAAACTAAAAATCGCAAAAGGCGGGCAATAGTCTCTTGATTATAGAATTCAGTTTTCTACAAGCTCAGAAAAATATACCGAAGTGTTTTGTGTGTTTGTAGGGATATATTGTTAAGATATTGTCTTCGATTTTAAACACTTAAAGAGTTACGTTTTGAGTTACATTTTTAGCATAAAAAAAATTCAACTATCTCATGAAGTCTAAAGTACGAGTACTTGCCCGTTTGGAAGTTATTTGTAACAAAAAACATAAACAGATAAATGTTTGATACTTATCCCCAAAAATATTTAGCCAGAATTAAAAATTAATTTTTCGGAGATGTGAATAAATATTCTTAAGCCACGCTGACAGAAAATTCTTGGATCTTAAACATTCGGAGGCTTCTGAATTATTTTACATGTTTTCCCGTCATTCATTCAGAAAGGTTTATTGAGATTATAAATACTAAATTTTCATTATTAGATTATAATGGATCCAATATTTCTTTAGTCGTTTGTTGATATTACTTTCACTAGACTTCCAATAGATTTCTTCTCAGTAAAGTTAATTGATAATTACGTTAAATATACGAATACATGAAGTTTTAATTGGAAAATTTACCGTCATCAATTATGAAATGTTTACCACAACAACCTCCAGGGCAATCTTAAACATATTTCATGGCTAACTGCGTATAGCTTTGGTACATTTCACAACAATGATACAAAGTTTGCAAGTTTGCGTACGAAAGGTTTCTAATACTCGTGAACTATAAATGTCTCTTTGTTGGAACGATTCTCTAACAAGCATAAACCATTTGAGCTTGTAAAAGTAGCCGCAAAATTACTTGAAGACAGAGCTACGTAAACTATCTCGTGTTGTTGCCAGAGCACTTTAGATAAGATAAGATCCATAAATATACGCTGCAAAGTCAAAACATATGATTATGGCTTTGTAAGTATATTGTTAAAGCGACATTTTCAATTACACCTAAAACGACAGAAAATTTTTTTTTACATAACAAATATTTATTTAACTTATTTCCTTTATATTTAATTCTATGAATGTTAGATTGCACTGAAATTTATAGAACCTGTTTAAATTAATTTTAAAGTATAACTTTAGGCGATTACTAGAGTGTGATATCTTCACAGAACGTAAACTAATTATTATTTTAGTGAATACAGTTACGTAAGGTTTAAGTTCCTGTCCGATAAGATTCTGAACCAAATTAAAAAGAACCAAGTGAAAGAATGCCTGCACGTTTCTAGACACTACAAAAGTATTAGCGCTCGAAGACGCATAAAACATGATAATTACAATAGTTTAAAGAAAAGTTTGTTTGAAGTGTACCAATGCTTGAAAAACTTAAGAGGTATGGAATGGTACGATGTCAAGCGGACGACTGGAATACTCAGTCATCAATAAAATCTGAACTACTCATCAAAATTCGATGAGATTTATTTGTCGAGTAGATATTTTATCAGCGGACGTTTATTTATGATGTAGGCCTACTATGAAGTAGTATGCTTTACTTTCGAGTAAAAAAAAACTGTTATTTAGAAAAAAAATAAGGGCTTGCAACCACAAAATCTACAAAAATTAAAAATTTAACTTTTTATAATTTTAATATAATAATATTCTAGGCCTCTATAATAACTGCACTAAAAAACTCGTTTTTTTTTCATTTTAAAATAATTTTAACATCCGTAAACCTCTCGCACAAAGATTTATCCAGCAGGTTTTCTCAAAGTCCTCCCTCCCATTTCACTCGCCTTTGCATTCATTTACTGCTTCATGATCATATGACATCATCCTGTCGTTTTAAGTTCTGAGGAAAGGGTTTTACTCACTTGGTCAATTTTAAATAAAATATCATATATAATTATGCATTTTTATTTTTATGCATCAGTTTATTTTTCGGGAATGTATAAGTTACAAAGCATTGAAAAAAATTGAAAATGTTTAAGCAACTTTAAAGAAAATTTCGTAAGTAATAAAACACTTTTAATATTTTCGGAAATAAGTTATTTCAAAATTGGCACGAAACAATAGAACGTTAAATCAGCGATTAATAACACAAATAAAAATAACATGAAAATATTAATCACGTTTAAAATTTTAGCAATAGAGCACATATTTCATATGTTAATATTGATCTGTAACATTTACTTGACTTTACGAAATATAATTTTATTTAGTCCTTATGTAATTTGATTACCAGATTTATATCTTTTTTTCAAGATGTGTAAATAAAAATAATCTTATTTACTGTTCGTTGACAAACATTGCTTTATGCTGAAGCAACAAGGAAAACACTCATATCTAAAATAATTGTTTACAAACCCATGAGCTGCTATGATTCAACTGTTGACCTAATTTTAGAGTCATATAGGCTAAGTAACTGCACCAATTTTGATAAACATAAATATTGTAAAATCCTCATGTCAATTTTATTAAACGTAACTTATACGTTTCTTGATATTAATTTGACAAATGTGTATTTTTTTGTATATTTTTTTTTTTCAAAGTAAACTTTTTAACGTACACTCAACATGGTTAAATAGGTAATTATTAACTACATCTGAATGGTTTTGAACTCATATTCATTTGACGCATAATGTCCGGTTCGATTCTTTGAAACACACAGCACTTCAGTGCTAACTGTTTGAAAATACTAGTTCATAAAACGTAATCATTGTCACAATTTACTAACCGCTAACTTATTAAAACTGTGAAACTGTGAAGTTTTCTTCCACTGGATTGATTACTTTATGTAAACTACTATTCTGCAGAAAAGAAAACATTGTTTGAAATTTTGCTAGCAAAAGTCAAGACATTTCGTGATAGTGGCAGGGCCTATTACACATACGAATATAATTTTTACTGTTATATTAGCTATCCTGTGAATAGATGTTCCTGCGAAAAATCAGTCTATTCCTTTGCCAAAGGAGGTTTCTGAACAAAAACCACTCACCTTTCTGTCAAACTGTCAATTACATAAACATTATATAATTTGCTAAGAAAAAAAGTTATTCATATGTAATTGTTAGAGACCCTGTTTTTTCGCGAAAAGAATTTTGACTCACTTTGTTTCCGTGTCTTAGGTGCACATCAGTAATTCCGCTTCGTGGTCAGTGATTGGATATTTTAACTGTCACGAGACTTGATATTCTAATCACAGACGCGTGGTGTTTCAGGAAAATGTTTGTAATTGGCTCAGTCAAATGAGATACAGCTCTTCACACAGTGACGCTGCCAATAACCATGAATCAGAATTGCAGATGTGCTCGTAAGGCACTGAAACAAACCGGGGCAAAATTCTTTTCGCGAAAAAATAGTGTCCCTAGTAATTGTATCATTGTTCGCAGCTCCAAAGACATGTGCGACATGTATGACATGCGCCCCTGGCGGCTCGGAATGGTGGCAAGAGTTCAAAACAACTAACGAATAAATATTTACTCTATGATATTTTCACTTAATGATAAGAGTTCGTCATTAAGATTACGAGTTAGTAGGAATGTAGTCGATCATTCCAAACTGTTAAAGGTGCTAGCGAAACATATATAACTTTTCTCCCATGCTTTGAGATAAGAGTTACTGATATGACTGTAGAAGATATTTGATCTTTGGGACTGCCAAAACATTATTATTTCATGAGACAGACAGTATCGAACATAATTTTCACAGTGCAGAGGTGACCGCGCGTGTCTTTGGTCAGACGTGTATCTCATTGTGACGTCATACTGCTGTGATTTGCCAGTAGATCTCCAAGACAAATGAGAGTTCAAACATCCCATCACTGACCACTAGAGCCGGTAATTTTTGGTGAAAAGAATTCTGCAACGACTTGTTTCAATGCCTTACGTACCACACATGCAACTATGGTTCGTGATTATTGGCAGAATATAATAGGCCAGAGGCGTGGCTCGTTTGACTGTACCAACCAGAACAATGTTACCGCGACACCACACGTACGTGATTTTTGGGTAAGATCCTGAGACGCCATCAGTTAAAAAATTCCAATCACAGACCATGAAGAAGAGAAAAAGGGGTTTACGTAAGGCATTGAAACAAATTGTTACAGAATTATTTTTACCAAAAATCACTGGCTCTATCCATAACTGCAGATGTGCATATAAGTAGGACCATGAACTTTTCGCGAAAATAATATTTTCCCAGTTAGTTCCAATGCCTTACCTTCACATCTGCAGTTCTGCTTCGTGGTCAGTGATGGGATGTTTTAACTATTACTAGGGACCCTGTTTTTTTCGCGAAAAGAATTTTGCCCCAGTCTGTTCCAGTGCCTTGCGTGCACATCTGCAATTCTGCTTCATGCAACACCACATGTCGGTAGAATCTCGAGGCTCGCGACTGTTAAAAAATTCAATCGCTGACCACGAAGCAGAAATGCAGGTGTGCACGTAAGGCACGGAAACAAAATGAGTAGAGACACTGGAAATTCGCGAAAATGTTTAAAATAGTCTCCAATAAACTGTATTATATTAACAGTGACACGTGTCAACAGTTTTGGTACCAATCACACACGCTGTGTGTCCAAGCTATGGCAGTTCTAACTGGGCCTGTTGTAAAGAGAAAAAATGCTACAAATAAACGATAGCCAATGTTGATACGAAACATTCAGTGTTATCTACATCACGTTGGAACCTAGCAAACAGTCAACTATTCCCGGAATTTTCCAGTGTTCCTAAAAATTAGACAAAATTCTTTTCGCGGAAAACAAGGTTCTCTAACTATTACGTGTCTTGAGGTTCTACCAGCAAATCACAGACGTGTGGTGTTGAAGTAAACTTTTTGTGATTGGTGCAGTCAAATGAGAAACATCACTTCAAAAAGATACACTGTCCTGGAACTAGGGCCCGGTAGTTTTCGCGAAAATATTTGTACAGCACTTTGTTTCAGTGTCTTACGTGCGCACCTACAGCTCTGCTACGTGGTCAGTGATTGGATGCCTTAACATACAACGTCTGGAGGTTAAACCCACAAATCACAGACATGTTGTGTCGCAGTTATCCGTGTACTGATTGGCACAGTCAAAAGAATAATGACTCTGCACGAGAACACTCTGCCAATAATCACGAAGTTGAGCTGCAGGTGTGCACGTAAGACACTGAAACAAAGAGGGACAAAAATCTTTTCGCGAAAAGTTCATGGCGCTACATATACGTAGAGATGATGGTATATCGCGAAATTTTTTTTGTGGCAACATACCCTTGAAAACACTGTAGTTTCTTGTGACAAGTATGATTGGGCGATATACGTTTGACACTCCGTCGCTGTCTGCAGACTAATAACAGACATTAAGTATTACAATAGCGAGATTCTTATTTGCTCAGTCAAATTGGGTAACAGCTCCACGTGAGATTTTTATAAGCTAAACGTACTTTGAAACCCAACAAACAGTCAAGTTTTCACACGATAAGCCATCGTATCTACACATAAGGCATTCAAACCAAATGGTGCAAGAATATTTCACCACAACATCGTGGATCTATGAGACATGCAAATTTCGCGTTATTTTTTGGCGACAGGCTAGAATTCACTGGCCTATACACAACCGAACACACTCCGTGGCGTTATTGGCTCGTGCCTTCGTGTATCTGGCTACAGTCTAGACTTCTCAGTTCTATATATGTACTGGTCGAAGTTAAATATACATTAGCTTGTAGCCGTACAAAAGGGTAGTATGTATAATCCCCACTACTTGTTTCCTTATTTATTACTGGCTCGCAGTCGTCAAAGGTGTGTTGAAACATGTGTCGTCTAATCACAGAAGTGTCAGTGAAGTATACGTTATTGGCGTTCAACCTTACCTACAATCAATACGCGAAATAATAATTTCTCTACCAATATCTAGAGGTACGTGAATTTCGCGGATATATTCCAGGTCATGTTGAACGCCAGTACCATATACTTCACTGTAACTTCTTTGATTGTATGACGGTTGTCTCGACACACATTTGACTAAAGCAAGCCGGTAGTAAATAAGTAGAGACATGAAAAATTCGCGTTTTCTTTTAGGCGCATGCTTAGAGACACTGGTAAATCGGGGGAAAAGTAGATTGTTTGCTAGGCTCCAACATGCTACGTATAACACTGAAGGTTTTGCACCTATGCTGGCTATCGTTTATACGAAGCACTGTGTCCCTCTTCAACAGACCCAATTATAAATGTACAGTTTCAACACAGAACGTGTGTGATTTGCCAGAAAACTGTTCACACGTGCCACGATTGAGATACAACCGTTTATTGGATACTATGTTAAATATTTTCGCGATTCTCCATTGTCTCTACGGATGCTGGAATTCCAGAAACTACAGGTCTGTATCACGTTCACAATTGGCCGTTAACTTACTCGACACTTCCTGGAAGTAACTGAGCCAATAATAAAACAGTAACTTAACACAGGCCTATTTAACTGTGTAAGAAAGCAGCTAATGAGAAGCTGTTGTCTGCTTGAATACACAAATATTCTTGGAAGCTAGCGTACACGTCAGTGAACCCGCGAATTTTTCCGGTCTCTATAAATAAGTAAATAATCCACAGCGCTATCACGTGATGCCCGCTTGTACGATTGGAAGCAAATATATACTGGATTTCGGAGAGCGTGTATAGGACTGAGAAATAGAGACTGCTCCCAGATGCGAAATTCACGCATCTATATCTAGGGCTAGGAATATTTCGCGAGTTCAACGACCAACATGCTAGAATCCATTATCCTGTGTATACCGAAGCCCTACCATTGGTCCATTACCTGCTACTCATTCAGACCGCAGGCAATGAACGAATAGACGGGGCTTGAGTATGCACAGGAAATATGATTCTAGCATGCAGATAAATGATAGAGGCCGGAAAATTCGTGGATTCACTGATCTGTGGGCTGGCCTCCAAGAATATTAGTAAAACCGTGCAGACAGCAGCTGTTTATTAGCTGTCCGCTGACACAGTGAAATGGGCATGTATTCAGTTAGTTTTATTATTGACTCAGCTACTTCCAGGAAGTGTCGAGTAAGTCAACGGCCAATTGTGAACGTGATACAGACTTGTAGTTTCTGGAATTCCAGCATGAGCCTAAAAGAAAACACGAATTTTTCAGGTCTCTAGTAATTGAACTCGTGAATTTTTCCTAGCCCTAACTATATCTTTAGTTGAAGGAGTCTTTCAGACCAATGGACAACGGTGGAAGTCAGAAGAGCACACAGTAACTTGCTGTCTAGTCTGCTGTCAGATAATGACGCGACATTTGCAGGTTACTATGAATAACGTATTCTGTCGCTTTAAAGATGAGGAGCCCGTGGACATTACTTCCTTGATGCGTTGCACTTAGTTGTTGCCGAAATTAAGCTGAGGTTCGTACGCGATCACATTATTAAATTCGTCGAGGGTGTTGCATATTGTATTCGACAGTTATTTTATTGACAAGATAACTCGCAATACTGCTAGTGGCGGCTCGTACGTTGTTGCTACATAGGGCATAAGTCGCAGAGAACTATATATGGTTGTACGCTAGTTGACGCTACATTCACTGACACACTGGTATATGCGTGCCGCTTATTACTGACTGGCCACATTAGAATAAGTAGTCAGTAGATATTTCATGGTCATTGGTATACTGCGGCGCGTTCACAGGAGTGTACAGTTCTCTACAACTTGTGCCCTCCCTGCCAACAACCATAGAGCCGCCACTGAATACTATCCATCTACTCACTCACTTCTGATTGAAGTTCGACAAGTGTGTTACACAAAACCAGAGTTTCTGGGAGTTCATACTACGCTGTCAAATGTAAGCTTCTTTATCCTGAATGTTTTAAAAGTTTCGGGAAAAAGTACGTGTGACTAATTTGTAAGTACATGCACTAAGTAATACCATTAAATATGTATAAATTCACAATTAGTAACGTGGTAAAATTACAATAGAAATTTTAAATTGTTTTTGCCTCACACGAGTGTTCGCTTAGACTTATTTGAGTTTTCAAATGCATGAACAGTTTAAAAGTATTGATCTAAAAATAAAAAATATAAAGGTTTAATCGAAGTTACGAATACGAAGTAAGAATTTCAATAATTCTTCGTTACGTCGCATAATACCTTAAATTATATTTTTAGTGTTTTAGTACTGTCATAAACAGACATATAATTTCAATCCATTTCTAAACTAACAGCGTCTGAATTGACAATAATTGACTTTGACGCTCAAAACCTTACTCACTGAGGTACTTAATAATTAATCATCGTAAATAATAGTACAATAATACCCTACTTATCGTTACTTATCAGTTATGAAGTAAAATATGTTATATTTAATAAGTGTTACAAATTGATAGGGGTGGTGATGTGTAAAATGAAACATATTTTATTGAGGTATCTCTGTCCGTAAATGCCTCCTAATACTCAAAATGGCATTAGCGTTGCATAATGGTAGTAGGAAACCTGGCGACAACCAGATAGTGTAGACAGAACATGCCTGGCATGTTGTGTGCAAGTAGGAGCGTCTGCACCACGTACTTTGACGCTCAGTTTCTGCACGTGGCCAATGCACGTGTTACACTTGCGACATCGACAGCCGCAGTAGCACAGGCACCACGGAAGGCTAACGTTTGCAGACCTCATTGACATGCGTTTAGTTTATGGTGCAGCTAGCGTCAATGGCACAGGAGTGTAAATACAGCACCATCAGAGGTTCCGTAACAGACGGCACCTTGCACACACAATGTTCGTACGCGCTGACTTCCGATCGCGAGAAACATGTTCGCTATGCATCAGGAAGCTAGTAAGTGGACTGAGGACACTACGGACACCAAGCATTGAGGGAGAGGTGCTGGAACGAGTTCATCTGCCAGCACACGGACCAGAACACATGCCGTGCACACCAATAGTCAGTCTGTTATGCAAGTTTTAAAGGAACAACTACATCGACCGTACTATGTAGAAAAGGCAGAGGCCTTGGAGGAAGTTGTTTCTCCTGCACGTGAGGATTTCTGACAATTGTTGTTACTACAGCTGGTACTCTTCTAAAATGAGAGCAGTTTCACGAGGAATGGCTTGTTCAATACACATTAAACTCACGTATGGGCTGAGGGACACAGCCATACGGCCTATCCAACGAGCCATCAACATAGATTTTTAGTAAACGTCTGGTAAATGACTGTTTAATATGGCCATAAATTTCTCCACCACTCCTTAAGGGCGGGGTCTACCACAATTTTCATCACCATTTGTTTATTTTTTATTTGTACCAGATATTTTTTTCTTATTTTAGACACAAAATTTGACTAAATTTGGCTTTTATGATTTTTTTGTCTCTCACAGTTTTAGCGTAACGGCTTGTTAAAGTCATGTTTTGCATGTTCCGTTTTAACGACTACACTAAAACCAACTGATATACCAAACTCAAAAAAATCACAGTGGATAAAGACATTGCACGCTACAACGTCATGCTCATAAAAATAAAGAATAAAATAATTTGTATTTGAAAAATAAATATTGCATTTTTTAAAATTTTTACTGTCAGTTTCAGCATTTTTTAAAAATACAAATAATTTTTATTCTTTATTTTTATGAGCATGACATTGTAGCCAGCAATGTATTTATCCACTGTGTTTTTTTTTTTTTAGCTTGATTTATCAGTTGGTTTTAGTGTAGTCGTTAAAACGGAAACATGCAAAATATGACTTTAACAAGCCATTACGCGAAAACTATAAGAGAGAAAAAAATGTCATAATAGCAGAATTTAGTCACCTTTTGTGCCTAAAATAAGAAAAAAAATATCTGGTACAAATAAAAAATAAAAAAATGGTGATGAAAATTGCGGTTGACCGCGCCCTTAACGCTACAATGTATCTGCGGTTTCTACGCAAGGTTTTACCAGGCCTGTTGGAGGACGTCAATCTGGACATTCGAGAGGCTATGAGGTTCCAGTCTGATGGGGCACACATGACTACCTGAACAATGCTTTTGGTCAGCATTGAATAGGACGAGAAGGTCTCATTGCCTTGCTACCACGTTCCCTCGACTTATCGTTTTTAGTTTTCTGCCTTTAACACATGTGAAAACACTAATGTTCGTCACTCCTGTACATACCAGGGATGAACTGCAGGCCAGGATACACACGCTCAATTCCAGACCATCAGAAACATGCCTGCTATCTTCCATGATGTGCGACACATGTTGCAGCGCCGCACTGTTGGTATCGCATGTGGTGGTTCATTTCAGCAGCAGACGTAGCCCTTTTCAGTAAAAAAAAAAAGTTGATGAAAAACTGATACACTTGCATCTGTGTTAAAACCTGACGTCATCTTTCTTCCCTAACTGACTACTACCCTCGTTCATTTGTAATGCCATTTTCGGGAATAATGAAGCATTTTTAACATGGCTGCCTTAGTAAAATATATACCGTTTTATTTCTTATACCACCCCTATTAATTTACGTCAATTACTGAATTTCACTCTGTATACAGGCTGAATCATGACAGAGTGCAACAATTTTGCGTGGTCAAAACTTACGAAAAAGTTAATTGTAAATGTGTTGTCTCTTTGTCTATGAAGTGAATATAGTCGAAGAAATGGTACCGTGGAGTTATACCTATTTTAAAATTAAATGTTTAAAATCTTACTAAGAATTAATATTTAATAATTTAGAAACTAATAGTCTACATGTGTTTGTTAAATGTCATTATTTTTTTTTTTAATTTTATGTTTAAAGAAACAATATCTTGTGTTCAGTTTTCCGGTAATAACCATTCCCAATTCAGGTCATAGACATACTGAAAACATATTTTCGAATTTTTTTTACAAGCTACCATCACGAAAATTAAAATACTCCATCCTGATAAACTCTTTGTAAAATATTTTATCATGTTTTTCGTGCATAGCTGGCTATAGGGTAGTAAGCATATTATATTTACCCTGTAAGCATAGTTAGTAAGTAGAGTAAGCTGGGGGAGTCGTTGCTCGGCAAGTACCTACGTTATAGCGGGACTGGGGGTGTGATGTGTGCAGGGTTGGTGACCGGGCCTGTAATTCGCAGGTACTCCTATAGGAAAGGAGCTCTCGTCGGGGGTCTACTCGTCGCGTCCGGTATGATCCTCACCAGCGAGGTCACCTCCATATGGCATATGATATTCAGCTACAGCTTCCTCACAGGTAAGATCTTCTCTCTGACTTGGGAAGTCACCAAGCTTCAAGATATCATAGTAATCACACACGTACTTGCATACCCATAAGCACATTTTTTAAAATTACGGACTAATTGTGGAAGATGACTACTGTAAAAATAATTAAGTTCATATTGTTACAAGTTTGAGAACACACAAACTTTATATGTGGGCAATTCCCATGAGTTCTTTGGGATAGAGGTCTATAATTACAAATAAAAGAGTTAAATTAAGTACTGGATTTAATAGCTCACAAAGCTATGAAATACACAAAACAGTAATCAACTAGAACTCTCACAACACAATTAGTTATGCACACAATTACTCC